>JAHWFO010107465.1:1577752-1591334 GCA_023313115.1 Rhysida immarginata | reverse complement strand
ATAATAATAATAATAATAATAATAATAATAATAATAATAATAATAATGTAACAACAACAGGGAAATAAACACCTCCAGACCGGAAGGTCAAACCTCATGCTGTCCCCCAACAGGCACAAGCCCAAAACGGAGTTAATGAGAATACATATAAGAGAAAGTAAAATTTAAAAAAAAAACGAACAAGAAGGACAAGCGAATAAAATCGATAATAATAAAATAATAACAGTAATAATATAACAATTGAGACAGCAGCAGGGAGCAACCCACCAGACAAATCGGGGGTAAAGCCCATGCTGCCCCCAACAATCCAAGCTTAAACGGGCCTAAAAAACATATATTTAAAATAAAAAGAATTAAAGAAAAATAAATAGACAAACAAATAAATAAATAAATTTAAAATAAGAAACGAAAGAAAATAAAACTAACAAAAGATATCAACCGAAGTGGCTGAAAAGAGTTCATTATAAATATCAACTAGTTTAGAAGCTGGGTCGATATTACCGATTTTAGTTCGCCACTTCCGAGTTTGAAAATAAATATTAGTATTTCTACTATTTCTGGGGACCCGAATTCCAATCGAGTGCAAGACATCTGGGGCCCAGATACGTCCAAATAAAACCCGTTTCAAAGTGTTCAGTAGAGATTTGTATATAAGATTAGAAAGATTAAAAGCAGAATTATCGCTACTAGCAAAGTCCAATGCGTTATATTTAAAATGTAAATATTTTAAAAAGTAAAAATTTTCTTTTGTAAGAAAGGGAGATTTTGATTGGAGCCACCATACCAAATCCACGATCCACATAAGATTTTCGCTAAAACCATTATCTTTAAAAGATACAAAATGGTTAAAGGACTCTTAAAAAATTCAGACAGCCTTTTCAACATAACAGTTTTCCTGTATGTATCAGTAATACTGTTTTCCAAATGCAAAGTGAAGGATAAATTATTCTGAAATGTAATGCCGAGCTGGCGATCGCTAATCGAGTAGTGATGGACAAAAACCGATGTTTTCCGGGAAAAGGAAACAATATACGATTTGTAACAGTTAATTCCAAACTCATTAATAGAAGATCAGATGGAAATTCTGTCGAGCACATTCTGGAGATTTTGGCAATCTATCCAACAGCAAACTCTGCTAAATATTTTAATATCTCTGCATAAAACAGACTTCTCACCTCATTGTTATTAGATATGACGACAATGTCCGCGATAAAGATATTAAAAAGAATAGGACCAAGTGGGGATCCTTGAGACACCCACTGCGTATCCTACCGACCCTCGAAGTGATCCTCGTATTGATATTACAAATAATAAGAGTTCTACCCGAAAGAAGCGAATTCATCCAATTAAGCATACTTTGAGAAAAACCGACGGCGTCAAGTTTACTCATTAATAAATTAAAATTCTCTTTGATTGTTATAGAAATCGACATATAGCTTTCATTATTTATTTAGGATAATGAATTAGATCACAGATAAATAAAATTGTCGTCTTAGTTATGTGATTTGCTTTTGAGATTTAGGCTTTATCTTTTGTATTTTCATATTGGTGATTTTAGAAATTTTCAGGGAGAGCTGCTTCGTTGTTTTAAAAATTTCATTGCTCAAAAAGTTTTAATGTTATGATTAAAATTTACAATTTGTAGACCGATGATTGTCAACAAGCGATTAAGTCGACACGTAAACTAGAAGTAGCTATTAAATTAATGTAACGACTAAATACGTTTAGCAAACAATCGTTCATAAAATGCGAAGCAATAAATGTCACCGCGGAAAATGTAATTAATCGACAACCCCTGGGAAGGACCTATTTAGTCATTGCAGAAATTGTTCTCTTGGTAATTTAGGTTTGTAAATATAAAAATGGCCATTAATAACCTTCTTGGGGGGAATTTAAAATATTTTTTTTAAAGATTTTTATGTTCTCTTGGAGATTGAAATCCTTGTATATCGTTTAGCGCTTACATTCCCAAACAAACTAAGATTGATGGCTTGCATCATTCATTAATGTAAACATTCTCCGATTTAATATCTAAGTTATTTTATTATAAAATATTATAAACATTTTAAGAGCCGAGTTTAAAAAAGTTCTTTAAGTTTTATGCACTTTGAACAACGTCGTTAAGAATAAAATAAGAATGAATGAAGGCGAGCTCGTCTTGAAATTTAGTTTAGAATAGCAACTCTAAATTCCGAGCACAAATTTAAGGATTTAACTTTTTTTCGTTTTAGGGCTTGTTTTCCAGGATAATGAAATTGTAAGAACACAAAGTATTCGCTCACCTTTAAAACTCTTCTCTTCTCCCGGTTTCAGGTTCCTCGTAAGTAATCAGCTCGAATTAACCGGCAATTTCCTTTTCACGCTGGATGCTTAGTAAAAGTGAATAATCGACTGAAACTTTCAAGCGAATTCGTTTCTCTGGGCAACAACAAATGAAAAGCAGAAAAGAACAGATGCAGCAATCGAGAACATTCATTATTGCCGCATTTCTTCCCTAAATCTACTAAAAGGGGCTTTGCAATGTCGGCTACACGCGTTTTCTGTTCTTTTTGAGAGAATACAATTCATTGCTAGGTTTCTTCAGTGCATGTCCAAAGCTTTTAATTTACTATACTTTATAACTGCAGGATATTAAATGAGAGCCGGTAAAGGGCGAAATAATTAAGTTTTATGGCCGTCAGAAAGGGACAATTTTCACAACGTGTCACATGGCTACTGTTGTAATTTCATTTCCCCCTATAGGATAACCTTTTCCCTACTTAAATTGGTCCCCACTGGCCAAGCTGCTGTATTGAAAATGAAACAAAATACTAATCCCCAAGTTCTCATCCTGTAAATAACAAATTGTCTATAGACATCAAGTGAACAGAAATGAAATCGCGTTAACATTCAGAGAAGAATGATTAACCAGATGAACCTAATGTTTCGAAATACAGTATAATCATTTTTGATCTATATCTAATGATCAGAATATATTTTTGTTGTTTTAAATTTAAAGTCTAGCTTAACAGTAGGATTTATTTTGTTTAAAATATTAACTGGGATCACGGCCAAAAAATATTTTCTCCTTTAATTTATTTTCTAACGAAATCCTTTATCTAGCTGCAAAATTATTTACATTATCCTGTGGATTATAATTTTAGAAGAGTTAACCAAATTAAATTCCATAGGTCTCATTCCTTGGGCTTGTGAACGAACTGTAAAATTTAAGCTTATATTTTATTAAAATTTCTTCAACTTAATACGAGCAAAGTATATTTACATTCATTTTTCAGAATATAATATATTTTAATAATTTAGTAAAGCAAAAAAGCATGTCCCTAAAGAGATTAGAACCAACCATCCGGTTTTGTGGTAAAATCTGAAAGAAAATAAATTTTGAGCAAATGAAACTCCATGTAGAGTAAGAATGAAAATTTAATTGCGCACAAACTCAGTAATCTTTAATAGGCCAATGATGTTCCATTTGGTTTTCTTATCATAAAGGAGATCTTGAAAAAAAATAATAATAGGAATGCTCGTAGATTGAGCGAATCGGAGGATTTTATGAATTCGAATAGAAAAGGACACACAACTTATGTAGATAGAGAAAAGACTCAATGTAATGATTGCTCTTCTGGGATGATAAAAGCTGGAACGAATTCATCCTTTGGGATCAAAAGATATCTTCCACTTTCTGCAAGGGAACGATAGCAACTTAGGGGAAATCTCTTTATTTTTTTACCATTGGAAGATATTGAAGAGAAACATCTTGAAGAAATGCTAGCTTTAGACTTTTTCTTCTTTCAAAATCAAATCTGATTATAAATATAGAATTTTGAGCCAAATTCTTATTGATTTTTCATAGGGATTTAATAAGCCCAAACAGCATTAATTATCTTTTGTTATTAATCTGAAAGAAAAATGAAAATATTAAAAAAAATTTTTTTATTCAAAATCTTAATTTGCATTTGAAAATAATTATTTTCATCATCATCATCATTTTTCAGAAATAAAACAAAAAAACCTACTCATTTTGTAAGTCAATGACCTGCTAGCTTTGCTTATAAAATAATAAAAGGTTCCTCGTCTTCTTCCTGTTAAGAGATTATCACCATAATAGGAATAAAATTCAATATTCACTTTCAACCCATCAATCTTCTCCGGGGTTGGTTGCTTTTTTCTCTTTTTTTTTATTCTATGACATAAAAAATATACTTGATTTTAAAGGGTTTTTCTTGTAGCCTGCATTAAAAAAATCCTTTATTTAGGGAATAAAAATAAAGAATTCAGGTTTTAAAAAATTCATTATTCTAGTAAAACTCATAGTTCATCGCTATAGACCATTCATCATTTCTTACAGTAAAGGAAAAAAAAATCTGACATGGAAGCACAATGAATGTTGCTAAACATTAAAAAATTATAATAGTAAAAACAATGTTTATATCTTTATGAAAATTGAGTAATAAAGGATATCTCTAGCTACAAGGATAGCGCGTGAGAGATTTTATTTTTATTGGATGTTCTACATTTATATTTCTGAAAAATAATATTGATTGTGATATTGAAATTGACATGGATTCATATGTTGATGTCTCCTATGGCAAAAAAATATTCTCGTCTGGAGCGCTTCATGAGATAGCTTGAAAATATCCATCGATTTTTAGGAATTATATTATGCAGAAATTGCAACTGAGAAAAGGGATTTTTTGACAACAATTTTGATGAAAATTCTGAATGTCAGCATTTTCTTTTCGTAAGCACCTCACTGCATTTACACCAATTCTGTTAATTAACAATTTCCTCTCCAATTTCGTAAAAAAAAGAATACGGTATAACCCAATAAAAACAAGTTAACATAAAAAAGTTACAATCAAATTGGTCCTAAAATTAACAATACTATAAAAAAGCTTGTGAATATGTATTTTACAAATAAATCTGATATTATTAATAATAATTTGGATTCCCAAAATTTGAAAGAATTGTATAAACAAGATCAACTCTTTCGAAAATTAACCTCCAAATATAATGTGATATACAAAATTCCTTGTGCAAACTATGATGTATATTATATTGGCCAATCTGGCCGCTCGCTTTTTTTCTCGATTAGAAGAGCATGTGAGGGTGATCAGACTTAATTATTATGAAAATGCTTTAGCTAGACATTGTTACTGTACAGGTCAAAATTTTGGGAAGGGAAGAAAATTGGAAAAAGAGAATTATTAAAGAGGCCTTTTATGTTAATAAAACAAATAATACTCTAGCTAAAGCGTCACATGACATCCATAGAGATTGGGATATCAAGTGATAGTTGGTTGTCATGTGACTTCATTTCTTTCTTTTTTATTATTTCCTTTTTGGTTGTATCATTCTCCATTGTAAGTGCTCATGAAGATGAACGAACGGCTGGTTCCGTTCGAAAACGTTTAATGTTGTATATTAACCATGAACATTGTTTCTTTTGGACTTTTTATAGGCATAATTTTTAAAATTCGGACTATTTTTGAACTTGTCATTTTCTTCACATTCTTCAAAATTACTACAAAATTTGTGTCTTCAAAATTGTATCTTCAAAATTTTACTGGAGTTCGCCTTCATCAGTTTCGTCATATTTTTATTGGAAAAATTCTTCAAGCACCTACATACCTCCGCCTTGTTTTTATGCTCCAAAATGTTTTTATACGTTGTAATTAGTCAATTTTGTCTCAGCTAATCAAATGTAAGAATACCTGAATTTTGTATAATTAAGGTTTTTTAATATTGTACATAATTTTTATGTCTGAGAATTTTATTCCTTTTACATTTTTATGACAGGAGGGGAGTTTTTTAAGAATTTTTTTGAATAAATATGTTTATTATTATTTTTTATGTTGACTTGTTTTTATTGGGTTATACCGTATTCTTTTTTACGGAATTGGAGAGGAAATTGTTAATTTATTGAGATTTATACCCAATTTTCATTTTATACCAATTCTGTTAATTTAAAAAAAATATCTGATATTTTAACAATTTAAACATTGGATTTAGTGAAAGATATAAATGAAGAATGTTGTTAATTGTCATTTTTCTATTGCCTGGTGTATATGTTAAATTTAAGATCTTTAATTGGGGAAAATTAATGCATATCTTTCTTATCTGTTAATTATTTGGGATATCTACAACTCCTGGTAAAAAATATTTGACATTGACAGGCCACTGAGAAATGTTTAACTTTAAAAATCAAATAGAAAAGTTAGTGTTTTAGAACAAAGGACAAAAATAGTCTATTAAAAAATATTACTGCACTGTATAATGAAAAAATACTAAACTGTTGAAGCATTTTTGGTTGTAAAAATACTTCTTGAACCCCCTCCATGGAAATAAGTATTTGATATCATTCACTCAGGGAAAAAGTATTTAACCATTATTATGAAACTTGCTCTTTTTAGTTAATTTTTATTTTTGGATGAATCTATATCACTGAACAAGGGTATTTTAATAGAATTTTCTCTTTTTAATTATAATAATACTTTTGTGGACGGTTCTACTTTCACAAAGAAAGGTGTGAGTGTTTTTTCACATTAAACGTATTCTTCACCACTGGGTGATCGAGAAAAGATGGATCGTTCAAAGGAATATTCAACAGAATTCCGAAACATAAATGATTGATTGGAAAACACAAGAAGTGGCCAAAATTCTTGGTTGTTCCAGAATAACTGTCACATATGCATGGAGAAAGTTTCGTGAGATAGGAAAGCTGGAAAATGTAAAAAAAAAACAAAAAAAAACAAACAAATTGGGCGTCCAAAATCGTCAACACCAAAAAAAGATCGAATGCTGCGACAACTGTGCAAGAGTAATAGAAAATCAACATCCAAAGAACTTAAAGAATGGAAAAACCATGTCAATGTATGTGACAAGACTATGCGGACTCGGTTAAACTAAATAGGCTACCGTATTTGCAAGGCAAAACCCAAACCTTAAATGACCAAACTCCACAGGAAAAAGAGACTGCAATGGGCAACCAATCATGGATTCTAGATGATTGGAAGAAAATAATTTTCTCCGACGAAAGTAGAATTTGCCTCGGTTTTGGCGACGATGGAGGAAAACTTCGTGTGGAGACGAGTCAACGAAAAATTCGACGATGAGTCTTTGCTGAGTCAAACGAAGTTTCCAGTTGGTCTAATAATCTGAGATGTATGACCATTGGAGGTCTTGGCTACATGTGTGTGTTAAATCGAACTTTAAATGCCGATGCTTACATAGACATTTTAGATTATTTACTTCCCACCCTCGAAGATAATTTTGGTGATGATGAGGTCTTCCAAGACTATAACGCTTCTTGCCATAGAGCAAAGATAATAAAATAATGGCCAGTGAACAGTCCTGACTTAAGTCTGATTGAAAATATGTGGAACAAATTGAAATCATTAGTGAAAATTAATAATCCAAGAAATAAATCGGGATTGTCACATTGTATCAAATTATGTTGGGAAAAATTGATCCTTTATATTGTAGACATTCGTGTATCTATGCCTGAACGAATTCAAGCAGTAATTCGTTCAAAAGGAGGACCAACAAAATATTGAAATAAAATGTCAAGTACTTTTCCCCCCTAAATAAACGAATGTCAAATACTTATTTCCATGGAGAGGGTTCAGGAAGTATTCTTTTTACAACCAAAAATGCCTCAACAGTGTTAGTATTGTTCTATTATACAGTGCAGTAACAGTTTTTTAATGGATTCTTTGTGTCATTTCTTCTAAAACACTGTGAACTGTCTATTTCACTTTTAAAGTTCATCTATTGTCAAATATTTTTTACCAGGGTTTATATAATGACTGAAAACCTTATATCAATTTGTTAAGTGCAGGACGGAATCATGTTATCAAACATGAAATGTAAATCTAAATGTAATAATCATTTTACCGAACTTAAAAACTCTTTATTATGAAAAAACCAAACTCGGACTAAGTCCGAAAGCCAGGTTCCAGAAGCTCAGAAGAAGGGAGGAGAAGAGTTTAATTTCAACGGAAGCATTAATTTAGGAATTTCTTTACTATATGATAAATATCGAATATTTTGACTTTCTGCACGGTTTGTATAAGTGCTGTTTTGCCAGGCTTTTTGCACATTGAACAAGGAATAACGCTGAAGAGAGAAAAAATATTTTATACTCTATTAGTCTCCATAGGCGTTTTGTTTTCAATGCAATATCACACAGATTTAGTAACATGGTTGTGTATACGACAGCTCTTTTGAAAATTGTGTGTATTGAAAATTATAAACTCGCTTTTTGCTTATCTACGGGTATGATCTCTAGTTTGTTATGATGAATAGTCTTGTCAGTAATTATAGTTTTGTCAAAATATAGTTTGTGTTGTATTCTCTAAAACAGTGTCTGGGATTTATTTATCTTATTTAGCTAAATGTTTATTAGAACATTGGCTACTTGGTTATATTGTGAACTATGTGTCAGTATTTTGTAACTTTTTAAAATGCGGTGAATGGTTAATATGATATTTCCTGCAAGCCCCATCGATTGAATCCTTGATAATGCGTTTTCTTCAGCATTTAGTCTTCATAACGTGGTCTTTATGACAATGTAATTCCTTCAGTTAATCCAGAGAGATTCCCTTCACTCACCAAAAGTTCGACGCTTCTTTCTAAACATTTGGATGGTTGAGGGCGGAAATACTCTATTTTGAGGTCGGAGACATATCTCCCAGAAAGGATCTTAGTGCATATTGTAGGAAAATTGTGTGTTCTGCATACGGTTTCAATTTAAGGTGTGCACCACTTCATTTAGAATAGTATTTCTCAAATTAGGCGAAATCTCCCTCCTGGGGGCGCTGGAACGATTCGTAGGGGCAGTAGTGGCCTCAGACTTAATTGGTGGGCGGTGAAATATGCACACAAAACACAACTGTAAGCTGATTTTAATGCCTTTCAGATACGGAGAACAATATAAAGTTAGGACACAAAGTATGAGGTTTGTTCTCGTGGGCTTCTGCGAACCGGTTGGGTATAAACTTCTGGAATCAAGAAGTTGGTTCCAAAAAGTTCGAGAAACAGTATTTAGAATAAAAAACTCTGAGTGACTGACTGTGAGTCTGTCTGTGCTGTAAACTGATTATGTCAATAAGACCTCTGCCTTTCTTAACTGTCTGCAATGTTTATGGGGTTTCCATAATGTAGGAAGCCTGTTTAGCAAGGATAAGATATAACAAGGAAGCCACTTTATCAGAAATTCTGATCCCCATCTATTCCTGGATTGTGAGCAATTTTGATGAATTATGAATTTTCCGCTGTAATGTCAGTATAATCATGTTAAACAGAATGGGCTCTGATTGCTCCTCTTTCTGATTCAGCTCATTTTTCTATAATGTTTAATCGAGGTGACAGTAATGTTGAGACTGTTGTTTGTATCGGCAGACTTGTTTTGTATGTGTGCATATTATCCTTTGCTTGTTGTCAATAATTTTTATCCATATAATGTTAGCTGTTGATTGTGCTGCTTACGTCTGGTGAGTGCTTTTCTATTTTGATGAGATGTTTTCTTGGTGTACTGTATAAGCCTACATAACTGCTTGGGAATTTCGTCAATATTAGGCACAATCCTCTGTGCTTTTTTGTCGTGTGCTTGCATAAGTTGGTTCAGTCCTATTGGGATTGTAAATGTTAGAACCTCAGAGTAAATGCGAAGATATGTGTTCAAGAGGCAAATCTTCTTCAGTATACTGCATTCTGTTAAGTTCAATTATTCATGTAAAATAAATTTCTCCATCGCTTTCCTGTTTTGAATTTTTTGTGTGTCTGCTGGCCTCTCTTATATAAACAACAAGATGTCTTTCTAGAGTGATGTTTAAAGTTTTAATAAGTATTTTGCTAACGTTGCCTTGTAGTTAATGTCATCAGGAAGTTCATCAGTGATGCTGGTGTTAATGTTTGAATCTGTTTGCTGTCTCTCTTCTACTTCTACCGGTAAATTATCCACTTTTGCAGTTGAAGTCTGTTAGTGCAAACAGTTGTGGCGCTGATCTATAAAAAACGCTTTTTCAGTCGCAGAGCTATTTCGCTTATGGCTCTTTGAAATTAAGCATATAGTTTCAGCTTCCAATTTAGTGTTCTGCAAAAGGATCAACGGCGCCCTTGATACCCTAGGGGTGAACCTCATTGGTCCTCGGGTAATGCGACAGATATTTCGAACGTGAGCCTTTGCCTAAACCGAGCCGTTTTTATCTATCTCATTTACTACTCGTAGTAATCATGAATATGAGTGGTCCTGTTAGTTATTTCCAGTCATCAGCAAACCCTTGGCCAAATTAATCACCTCACCAACCCAACTCGTTCACCTGGCACCTTAGCATTGGTTCTAGTTAATCAAACTTGATAAATCTGTAACTAGGGCTATCACCCAAAGTAGAGACCATCTATGAGAGTTATCATAAAAACGGGTTCCTTTGCTACAAGAATAGGCAATTGACCTATGAAGAGCAAGATCGCCTTATGCCTACCTTTTCTGTTTCAAGATCGCTTTCTTTCTTTTTATGTTTTTATTATATTAGATATATTTGATAGGGATATGTTCTACTTAGAGATATTTATCAAGAGTATTAGGAGAAAGCGATACTCAATATTCATGCTTCAAATGAGTATTAGGTTTTAATTCATCTATAAAATAAACAGCACCATTATCCGCAAGCTCAAAGTCTTCGAAGACAGATCTGTTGACATTGCTTTAAAAAAGCCAGAAATTCTGAAATACTAAAAACTTTTTTCTTTATCTAAAGCCTGGGCTTAAAATTTCAAATGGAAAATGTTCAAAAATGTTTGGAGACACATTAGGAACTATTGCAAACACAACAAGAGAGGTTCTATTGTGCTGAGGATAGTCTAGTGAAAAAAAGTTTCGTAAAATCCTCTGAAATTCTACGTAGATTACGTGCATAGTATGGTGAAGAGCCTCTATATCATAAGAGTGTGTGTAATGGGCGCAATAAGTTTTCCGAAGAATGCGAACAAGTCCCCTGCCAGGCGCTGTCGCCGACGTGAACATTTTGAAAGAAAAATAGAACCTTAGGTGTGCGTGATATCGCCTTCAAAGTATATATTAGGTTAGTCGAGAGTGCACAAACAATCTTTTTTTTCACTACCTGTTGATCAATAGAGATCAAAATGGATTTTAGCAAGAATGCTGAGT
Organism: Rhysida immarginata; assembly: GCA_023313115.1. NCBI lineage: Eukaryota > Metazoa > Arthropoda > Chilopoda > Scolopendromorpha > Scolopendridae > Rhysida > Rhysida immarginata. Next base: position 1,580,170 of record JAHWFO010107465.1, on the reverse strand, counting down.
GTAGCAAGAAGACTCGTGATGCTGTTGAATATTGGATAGAATTGGAAACAACAAATTCTTTCAGATAATGGCAAAAATAACAATATTATCAGTGAAAATAATTCCATGAATTCAGAGATTCACAATTTTTTCAGAGAAGCTCTAATATCATTCAGAGTCAAAATGACACATATGTTGTGTAAATTTCATTGTACTTACTTTTTAGCCTAATACAGAGAAAGACTGGTTTTTAAGATAAATTTTTAAAACTGTAATAGAAATGAAGTAAAGAATGATATGCCATGTTAAGAAAATCGTAAAAAAATAAATTAAAAATAATTTAATGTACATAAAATAGATATTTGTGATTATAGCCTACAAAAAGGAATTCATAGAAAGTGAAAGATATACTAATGTTAGGTTAGGTTCATAATTTTACCTCAATTTGAAATCAACCGGCATAACTAAGAGCATAGGTTAAAGCTCGGCTCCTTGTTCGCAAGCCAGGACTATCTTTACTATTAAATGGCGAATATTATAATAATAATAATAATAATAATAATAATAATAATAATAATAATAATAATAATAATGTAGCAACTACAGGGATACAATCCGCCAGATAAACCGGAAGATGAATCCGTTTGTTGCCCCCCAACAGGCCAAAGCCCAAAACGGGGTTAATGAGACATATAAAATAACTAATAAAGAAAAGAAAAATAAAAATAATAATAATTAAAATAACTAAAACAAGTTAAGAGAATAAATAAATATGAAGATCGTTAGAGTCTGATAAACTGACATCCTTAAAATTCTCTTAGTAATTTTTAATTAATTTGTTAATAGGATTGATCCGTGCAATATGCGAATTCCAACGAATAGCAGGTTTGATAATATAACCTCTACGTGTCCCCTTTAATGAAGGAAAGTTAAAATCAGAAAGTAAAGAAAATACCGCAATTCTGTGGTGAAAAACACTTAATAAAATATTAAAAAGATTGTTGCTTATAATGCGGTTTAAATTAAGATCTTTATATTGGTGAGATAACGAGTTAATGTTTTTCATACGAGTTGCCACAAAAGAATTAAAACTGACACATTTACGTTGGATTTTGTTCAGGACCTGCGAATTGCCACCGAACCAAATCCAAGCACAATATAGAATTTTGGGACTAACAAAAGCTTTAAATAATAATAATAATAATAATAATTGGAAAATGGTAGCTTAACACCATGTCCGCGGTAGCTTAGTGGTTAGAGCGTCGGGGCGTATACCCCGAGGGCCCTGGTTTGAGTCTAGGCCGTGGAATTTTCTTTACTATTTTTCACCATTTATTAATTATTGTACTGTTATGTGAAGGGTTTTTTTTGTGTATTAGTAAGCTACAATCTGTTGACTGGTAAATCCGATATTTAATAATGTGTGAATACCGCGGTTGATATGTTATAACGATTGCTCCAATTTTGAAAATCTTTTTCAAACATATGCTTATTATTGAATCTGTACATATACAGGATGTTGGTGAATGGTCTGTACAAACTTTCAGGATATGTTTCAGGGACCAAAACAAGCAGAAAATGTTATATGAACATGGGGTCGAAAACGCTTCTTCCTAGAGTTATTAACATTAAACGCATAAGGGTTGCAAGCAGTGTAATTTATTTCTACGGTTTAAGAAAACGATAGATACGCTTGCTGTCAAAGGAACGATATAACAAGGCAAATGCTATAGGAAAGGCTCAAAATGGTCTGCGGAACGCTTCTACTACAGAACACCTTCAAACCGTTACAACTCTAGAAAGAAGCGTTTTCGACCCTATGTTCATATGACATTTTCTGCTGGTTTTGGTCCCTGCAACATATCCTGAAAGTTTGTACAGACCATTCCATAAACACCCTGTATATGTCACATAGATATCTGCTAAGATATTTTGAAATGTTGAACATTGACTATCGATAATTATGATTTCTCGATAGGATCCGCCAGCATATTGATTATGGTCAATACAAAAATTTATTGATTTTATTTGTACTATTGGAACAGTTTTGGTTTCATTTTGCTATGACTCACCACTTTCAAGATATAGCATATTTTGTAAATTCGGTTTTGGCCTATATTTCGTATATTTGGTCGCACAGTCATTTGGATGCGATATCCGTAATCATCGATGAAAGATAAATTAATTTTACATACCATTCTCCCAAACTTAAAAAGTTCGTTACCGAAAATATCAAAATAATTAAACTTGCTTACCTTATGGAAATTACTGTTAACAACAATTGTAAAGGGTGTCGCGATAAATACAGGGCAGTAAAACGGGAAGCCTACCCGCTCGATTGCAGGGGCCGGCTCGGTCGATTGGCAGAATGGAGGGAGATGAAGGTGGCCTGCAGCAGCTAGCAGTTTTCACAGTTGGAGAGGGGGGGGGGGGGGGGGG
>JAHWFO010107465.1:1557369-1577652 GCA_023313115.1 Rhysida immarginata | reverse complement strand
GGGGGGGGGTGAACGTCAAAACTGTCATGTTTTTGATAAAATTACCCAATTATCATTTGATGTCGAGCCGGCCCCTGCAATGGAGCGGGTAGGCTTCCCGTTATACTGCCCGGTGAAAAAGGCCTCTAGTAGACGAAACTTCAATGATAGATTGAGTAACACATATGTAGTTGATCCGCTGAACAAAATAACTGTAGATCAGGTTCAACAAATTGTGTATAATTTTTATAAAATTTTATTTATGGTATTTACAGGGTGTACATAAAAGAATATCGGCATTTGAACAATTTTATATTTCTCGTAGCGATAGGACAAATGTTACATTGGATGAAAGAAGAGCTGTGATAGCATAACCGCCGAACTTCTTTCTCACTGTCATGTTTCCAAATTCTCATACTTTGTCCGCCGCGTTCTCCCGACCTCGCCTCATTTGATTTGTTCCTTTGCTGATTTGTCAAAGACCATGTTTATTACGTATCACTACTAACCTACGTGACTGAATTGCGATACAATATTGTTCAAATTACCATATTTGGGTTTCGAACTTAATTTGGCCATATGCTAGAAAGTTTTGCAAAATATTTCGGCTTTTAAAATATTTCGGCTAAGGCATTTTAAAGAATTTTCATAAATATTGTTTAAAGGTCTTACATCCCCTTTATTTTGTTCAACCAAGATTGTCGCAAATTAAAGTTGCACAAAATTAAGGAACACTGCTTAGATTTTAAATAAAGAAACCATTACGTAGAGAATTATGTTAAAGCTCAAATGTACCCTTGGGATAACTGAGGAAAATGGTAAAAACCGGTCAGAAAAATAATTTCGATTTTTTTTTTGTAAATATTTTTATTTCATTAATAGTGGTATATTATTAATAACGATATAATTAAAGTTGTAGATCCAATACAGCTTTTTTATTTTTAATTGTTTTTACTTAAAATTTTCTGGTTCGATCTCCGTCATCTTTACTTATTTTTTAAATTTTTATTCAAAAGAAACGATTTGTTTATCCAAAGCTTAAAGATAGCGGAAAGAAAAAAAATTATCAATTTTTTTTCGAAGATATTTTTCTTGCGCGGCTTAGGGAGATAAAACAAGAAATTATCTCGGATTTTTACCCTTTTTTGGATAGGAATCATCCAAATGTCATCGATCGAGAGCCCAAAATAACCCAATAACAAAGTTTCGCAGAGGAAACAAAGCAAGACACGGTACAATAATGAAATTTTATTACATTTTCCCGTTATTTTACGCCCTTATTTTTCTCTATTTACTGCTTCCGCGTTACTACGTTTCTCCGTTTCTTCCACTCTGATGCAAATTCCATCGCGTCTTTTGTCTGTAATGAATTGTTGGCTTAAGGTGCTTTTCTTGTTGTCTTCCGCTGTTGCCTTGGTAACGAGGATGCTCAGCATGTGTAAGTTATCGAATTGTTTGTCTAAAGCGAGAAGGAGAAATGCCTGCTTCGATATTCATGTGGAAAAAGAAGACATTCCATCTTGACGGGGTTCCTTTGCCATTAACCTGGTAATGGGCCAATCCACAGATGGGACGGCAGACCGTCAAAATAATTGAGTGAATTCTATTCCCAATCGCTTTCCTCCCCCTCTTCATTCTTCCTTCTCTTTATTTTACTTCCCTCATTTTTTTCATTCACAACCTCTCCTTCACAATCCCACCTCCCTTCTCTTTTTTTTCCATCTTTTGAAAAGAAGCTGATTTCGTTCTTAGGCAAAATGCGATCTTTCTTCACCCTCCGGATCTGCTCCGTGGATCTCATCAAAGAGCAGAGAAGCTTGATCTTCCTTTTTCCTACCTCTCTCTATTTAACCCTCTTCTCCCCTCCACCAATTCTCCTCCTCCACCCTACCCACATCTCTTCCTTCCTTCCTTTACTCTTCTTTTCCTAAAAATTCAAATACTTGATCACAAAGGATGAGACGGTCTCGTGCCAATTGGATTCCATGGCAACAACCAAGTCAGATTTCATCTTCGTCCCGACAATCTTCACAAATAACAAATGAACGCTCAAATGGAGGCGACGGGTGGGCGAGTGGCTACCTGCTCTTAACAGCGTCTTTTACGGCGTCACCGGAAACCAACTTTCGCCTTTCATCTGGAATACTGAGGAATGGAGTATGCCCCGGCAAAATGATATCTCAACTTTCTCCTTCAGGGAGCAGAGGCTCGTGACCATTTGTAAAACCTTTCCGATTACTATTAAGGGGGAATGGGATTGGTGCATATAACAGTTTGCGGATGTAAAAGTGAAAACACAATCAAGCTCTCGTTCACTGTAATTTCTTCAAAATGGATTTTCTTTTCCGAATATTTACCTTTGAAAATTCCAGGTATCTTTTGAATAAAGAGATTGGTTATAAAATTATTTTTTCACATATGCTATCGTCTTTTTTTTATCATCGCGTATATACCACATGACTCTAATTTCACATAAATTATAAAGGATGTTTGCACGAGAAAAAGCTCAAGACTGTTCATTCTGTTATCATGGAAATAAACTTGAAATTAAAATGGTGGGAGTACAATACAATGTCTTTGATATGAAGTGATAAAAGAACTACATATGTTTCAAGTGTGCGTCTGTAGTTAAGTAATTCACTTGAATGCCACCTACCAATATGCTGGATCGGCCGTGCTGGGAATCATGATTTGCCTATTCTGATTTGGCATCTACGACCACTTTCTTTTTGTGGGGAAGCGTCAAGAATGTTATCTTATTACCACAATAACTCAAGATTTGAAGGAACTCGTATCTGTTGCAGTGGAGCTGATAACCGAGGATTTGTTGGCACGCGTCTGGGAAAAAATGGATTACCAGGGTGCTCATATGCAACGCATATGAAATTTTTCTATTTTTTTCCTACGAATATGGTTTGTGTATATAGATTTAATAAAAAAGAAATCAGTTTTTCTTTTGCACCAGTCTTATTGAATAGCTGTGTACATAAAGCTGAAATATTCTGTCCTATTATCGGTAACTTTTCGAATTACAGATTATAACAGTCATCTCTGCAACGTTTCCGTAAGTAAGTACTAAATATTCTACATATACATTACTGTATATATATGATTTCGCAAAGGATGGAATCAGCAGGGTGAACTATAGCAAAAAGAATAAATAAAATCTAGCAAACATTCCAAGAGGGACCTTTAGCTGTGATGCAAAAATACATCATCAATCATTAATGTATCGCTAGCAAGCCAACTGAAAATGATTTTATCAGGAAATATGGCTGGAACACGGTTAATCAGTATACATGCAAAGAGCGACATCGGCTGAACAACCAAAACGAATGGCTTTATATTGCTTTTACAAAGACGGTAAAAAGAAAAATCGGAATAGAAGATTCTGATGAAAAATATCAGCCATAAATACAGGGTCGAGTCACTGAAATATGACCACATACTTAACAAACCGAATAGCCTCCTTTTGCAGTCAAAACTGCAGCTAGGCGACGGGATATAAACTCAATGAGTGCTTGGAAAGTGGCAACAAGAATCTGTGTCCATGCGAACAGCAGAGCATCACGTAACTCATGAAAATTCTAGGGTGGAGGATCTCGCTGCCTGACGTGTCGATCCAGATGTTCCCACAGATTCTCGCAAGGATTAAGATCTGGGGAGTTTGGAGGCCAGGGTAATAAGTGGAACTCATCCTCATCCTTCTCGAACGGCAAATTTTGGCCACGTAGGGATGCACAGAGTTGCCATGTAGGGATGCACCTGGTCGGCAACGATGGATAAGTATGCATAGTCTGCTGCGGAGGCCAAGACGCCATAATGTGCGTTGCACAGTTGTTTTAGATAGCTTTCTGGTGCATTCCTCGTTCACTTGGGCTGTCAATGTATCGACGGTCGCAAGCGCCGCTCACCCCGTTCAATAACGGCTCGTAGTCCTCTACAATTTGCATGCCTAGAATGCACATCTTGTTCAATCTTCGATTCATTATACTCCTTCGCTACGGTTCCGAAATGCTGCCGCCTTTTGCGCGTTACCCGATGATCGTATGTTTTTTAAGGTCTTTTAGGTCGAGTGATTTACCATGACGGCAACTATTGCTGTACGAATTGTTCCTCTGAAACCACTTTTATGTGTCTTCCACCAGGCGCAGGTTTACCGACCCCTGTGAATGGGCACAGCAGTATTTACATAAACCTACGTGGCGGTCATAATTCAGTGCTTTATCCTGTATATCAGTTACATATAGAATTTCTAAATTATTTTTTCCTTTAGGTTTTGTTTCCCGTTTAATCCCCCCCCCGCCCCTTCTTATTACTGTCATTATGTAGATATTTTATGGGTAAATCCCGTTGGGAACTTGAATAATTTAAATCAAATTAAATATTATAATTTTTCTGCGTTATTTTAAATTTATTAATAATTTAATGTTAGGTCTGTTTCACAGCTAAAACTCCTTCTTGGAATGTTTATAAGATTTTATTAGGATAAATAAACCTATTTTTCGTGAATTTAATCGGAAGTAGTGAATATTTTTTATCATGAATATTTTTCGAGGATCCGTAACGGGCGGCGGAACACAGTTTGGAAAACGCTGTCGTAGAATATCTCTGATATTAACTGGAGCTGTTAAACTCGTAAAGCAAAGTTGTGCCGAGTAATTACTATTTCCGATAATGAAGTCATTTTCCCCAAAACATTGCGATATCCAATTATCTTTAATAAGATGGTATATTTGCTTTTAATAATTTTCATGTAAATATTAAGGATGTTTTATGTACCGCAAGCAAATTCATAGACAGAATCTATTTGAATTGGCTTCCAAACATCTTTTAAAATAACTTAATATGCTGTATTTAAAAAAAAATTTAAATTCTTATTTTTTTTAAAAAAAAAGCTGGATTATAAAAATTGCTAATTCATGTTCTTTAATTTAAATAAAATCCTTTCGCAATGGCTAATGTTGTTCAAAAGTTTGGCAGTTTTTATATTTAATCTTAATGGATTCTAACCGCGATATGGTAACCAAATAGATTTGAATTTTTTTTTTATTTTCTTCAAAATTGAATCAGCCATTTCAGTGTTTACCTTTTTCAAGTAATTTTTCCCTTTAGAAAAAGGTTTTTTTTTAACGTCATGTTTTTCGAAGAAATTTAATTCGAACATTCTTCATCCTTTTTTTAGAAGAAAAAGTCCAACTAATTACTATAGTAAACATTAATTAAGATTTTTCATTAAATAGGAAAAGAAATTCATATTTATGATTAACATCTACTGTCTATAAAATTGGTCTCAAAGGTTTAAAAATACACATTTTTTTTATATTTGCTCAAAATATTTTAATAAATTTATAAAATTTAAATATTATAAGTCAAGAAGTAATATTTTGATAAAAAGAATGCTTACAATTAATCTAAAATAAATGTTAACCTTTTGTCCAATTAGATTCATTAGAGGTCAAATATTGAATTAATATTTTTATAAAGCATTTAATTGCTATATTTTCCATAGCAACTTTCTTCGAAATAACTAAATCTATCGTACTAAATTTACTTAACATTTACTTTTTTAACGTTTTTATAATTGCCTTCATTGTTTTCATATTCTTAAGTGTTTTCTTCCTTTATACGACAGGGTTTTTTCCCCTCGTACTTCATAATTAAGTCAGGCTACAAAGGTAAATTGATTAATTAATTAATTAGCTTATGACATGGCGAGTTAAATTCTTTTGTTAATTGCTTTCAACTTGAATTACTTCAGTTTTAATGAGAAAATTAACCGGAAAGTAAACACCGAAGATTTGCAATTTTCCTCGTTATTTTTTTTTAGTAAAAATTGATAGGAGAGAACGAATGCGTTGTTGATTATAAAGTAACTGGAGATATGTATAGTAACAGTTTTGCAATTTGTACGAAGCAATGAAGGCACAGCATTTAGTGACAAAAAGAGTTGGTTCAAAAAGTCCTTAAGCGAGAAGCACTCTTAAATAATTTTATTAATAAACCAGCTGTTGATAGGGCCAGACTACATTATGTACGATAGAACTCAACGCATCTAGCTAAAGCTGCGATGCTATATGATGCTATTCTTTAATCGTGTAGAATAGGAATTTCGATCTGATACGCTCGGTCTTTTAAATGATCCTAAAGCTAAAAGTCGTTCGTATAGGTTAAATCAGGTGAACGCGGTGGCCATGTTATAGAGATAAGGATAATCTAACTTCGGTGAACCTCTTTGCGGTTTTTATTTGTGTCCTAACACTTTACTGGAGAACACTTTTAAATGTTTTCTTATTCGCTCAATAAAAACAAAACTACTATATTTTCAAAATTTTTTTCTTTACCAGATTCTATGTACCTTTAACTATTTTTCCACATAGTTTCCAAGTTTATTTAAGCACTTGTCATAGTGCTCAATGTACTTCCGCATGATCACTTCATAGAAGCTGCTGCCGGTGAAGAAAGTCACGCAGCTATCACTTGTTCATCGTCGCTGAAATGCAGGCTGCCGATGATCTCCTTTAGATCCTGGAACAGGTAGTAGCTACCGGACGCGAGGTCCAGAGTGTAAAGCGGGTCGTCACGTTCTTCCCAAACAAAAGATTTGATTAGTTGGGAACAGCTTGACCACCCGCTTTACAATCCAGACTTCGCGTCCAGTGGCTACCACCTGTTTCAGGAGCTAAAGGAGATCATCGGCAGCCTCTATGAACAAGTGAAAAATGCGTGAATCTGGTAAAGAAAAAATTTTGAAAATATATATAGTAGTTTTGTTTCTATTGCGAAACGGACCTTACTTTACGAATAACCCTCATACATTCATCCGGTACTGATAAAGACTCTGCTGTCTCACAAAGACTACTGAACATTGTGTTTCTGCATATCATCCTCTTATTCTTAGGTTGTCTGCTACAGGGAATTTCAAACGGTGATTACCTGTCTGTGTCATCATTTGGAACAAAAAGGCAGGAAAATTTTCAAGGGTTCATAAATTTTTTCGTATTATCCGAGATTCGTATTATCCGATAATGAATCAAATCTCAGACCAAATTGTTAAAAATAATCGTTGTTCGTTTATTTCAAATATATAATTGATTATTGAAGCTTATTTACATGAAAGAATATATTTGTTTGTAATAGCATTATTCACAGAACTATGCAAATTGAAAAGATCTTCATTTCATCTAAAATAGACAACATACGCTTAATTCACGGAAACCACAGCAGGAGTGTCCACAAAAATTTAAAAAAAAAATAAAAAAAATAATGAGAATTTTTCTTTTGTGGACAAGCGGTTGTGGTTTCCGTGAATTATGTCTTTATCCACAGTGTATTCCCGCTTCTCGACATAGGCTTTGTCCATTTGTCGTCTCTCTCTGCTTCATCAGTTTCCCCATTTTCAATCATGTTAGTATAGCCTCTTCCACGTTCTGGTGTGCTCTAAAACCTCAAATTCTCTCATATGCTCTAAAACCACATCCTCATGTTCCGCATTCTCATGTTCCAGTTGCTTCCGCTTGCTGTCTAATTTGATCAGCGTTCTTCATTAACTTTGCTGTTGATTTCTCTACAGCATCAAGAATTGAAAACTTCTAATCCAGCGAAAGATCGTTGCGTTTTTTCTTTTGTGGTGAAGCCATGTAGATAATCTAACGAAACAATGAAATGTAATGAACGTGAAACAGTTTAGTCAATACGGCCGCGAATAGTTTGTATTCTGACTGATGCATGAAAATGCCCATGTTTATATAAACACTGAAAATCAATGAGAATTCCCAGATTTCAAATCCCTGTCTCCTTGTTTGTGTAAACTGAAAGAACCACTCAGAATTATTTGCAACAATAAAGATTTTTCTTTTACAATAAAGATCTTATTTTTTGTATGAATTTCTTCATTATAAAATTCGTATTAAAGGACAAATTTTGTATAGAAATCGAAGTCACGCGGTCGGGACTGGAGGAAAAATGTATTAAGCGATAATTCGTATTAACCAGATTTGTAATAACGGGTTCAACTGAAATAGACGGGACAAAGAGGGGGATACGTATAAAGCGGGATTATATATTAAACGGGTATCGTATTAACGAGGTTCGGAAATACGCATTATAATAATATTGAGAACATGCAGCATTGCAAGATTTGCATATAACTTATGAAGAGTGTGATATGTGCAGTCTATTTCAAAAGAATTTTCACTGAAAACATTTCTTATACAGGACATTTCTTAAAAATTATATCTGGAAGGAGCAATTCAATTATTACACAGAAGGTTAGCCAAAAATAAAGGGTTGTGTCGGCAAGCCGATTTCTTAAATCCAACTATATCGTTCCCACTTGAGAATTTTTCAATAAATGTCCTCACAGTCGTTTCAAGTCTGTTTCTTTACACTTATGTATTACATACTCTCACAGGAGGATTAAGGCGTGGAGATATTTTGTTGTTGTAGGTCTTTACAGTGCTCTATTAACGCGTGGAGTTGCAAGTATATATCGTGGCAGGCGATTGTCCTTCATATTACAGAAAATTTTTAAGGCTGGCATCCTGCATGTTAGAGCAAAGGTGAAGGGATGATTCAGAAGGTCTGGAAGCGTTTGTTTCGGACTTTGCGAATCAATCACGCCATTGCTCTTATTTCATATGAGACGTTATAGTAATATGTCATTAGTAAAATAATATCTAATAATGAAGATATTCAACCCGCAGTAAGTGCAAATTCACAAGAAAATTCTTAACCTATTCTAACATAATCTAAAGTTCCATTTTATAAACCTTAGCTTATAAACCTTGGTAAAATGTTGAAACGCATTGTGTCATGTAGAATATGAAATCAGTTTTTTAGGAATAAGCAAGCAAGATTTTGGAAAATATCCTCGAAGCTGCTGATGTTTATTTATTTATTTATTTATTTATTTATTTATTTATTTATTTTATAAGTCAGAATATCGGATGTTCCGAAGGTGACACTGGATCTGTATCGAGACATCGCAAAGGTGTACAAAAATATAAATATAAAATTTTTAATTACAATGGATCAATTAACAATGTGGAAAAATGAAACAAATGCATAAAAAATAATAAAACTGTGTTTAAGAAAAATAAACTAATAAAGAAAAGGAGATGAGAGAAGAGAGAGAAAAGAGAGAACACAACAGAAGAGCAAAAGAAAAACGAAAAGCGAGCGGGGGGGGGCCCCGCGACAAGGAGGAGAACATCAATGGGCTTCGTCGATAAAATAGATGATATAGACTTCAGTTCCTTTTTAAAAGTATACACAGAGATGTTGTTGCTGGTTTCAAATAATAAGATTTGCCAGGCTTTAATACATGAGTATGCTAGACTTAATCTTCTGAAATTGGTGGAATGATTTGGGAGTTGTGGGTAGTTAGTTAGCTTTGCGTGTTGCATAGTTGTGGAAGTGGCCATATATTAAGAAACTAGAAGAGGTACCCGGCGTTGCCCGGGATAATTACTTGGATGTAAACAGAACAATCTCAAAAAATTAAATTAAATTTTGCAAAAACTTAAAAAAAAACACATGAAAATGCTTAGAATTAATACAGTAAAAATTCTTAATGAAAATTCTCTAAAAATTCTTTTTAAAGGCTCACAATGGCTGGACCTCCAAGGATGCCACTGCTATTTTAAATAATTTCTTACTCACGTAATCTTACCTCAGATGTATACTTAGTGTTGTTGCAATTTCCACTCTTCTCTCGATGTGTTGAAGCAAAATTTGGCCATTCATCACTTTGTGCAGTCTAGCGGTCGCGGATTCTTCTATTTACTTGCTTCCCATTTGCTCAATACATCACGGAGCTAAAGGAGTGCTTCCTCTCTCGTCTTTCCACTCTTTCTCAATAGTCTGCTAACTCTCCATTGTCTCCATTTACTGATCATTTTTTAAGATTTTCAAGAAATTGTTAAGTACTAAGAACTCTCTTTTCTAAGAAAAGCCTGAATAACAGGAATTCTATGCATTGTTACAAATTGAAACTTATCCATATTACATCATCATTTTATATTCATTGTTATAATTCTTGGAAAGATTGCTTTAACATTACATCATCATTCTGTGCTCATTGTTATTGGTGAATTGCGCGTTGATACCATTGTTGATACAAACACAATGGGCCTACTGTTGCACAAACTTTGCCTTGCATTGTTGGTCATGAGATATATATTGTTGGTTCATGCAGTGTGTTTGTGAATTGCGTGTTGATACCATTGTTGCAAAAACTTTATCTTGCATTGTTGGTCATGCGATATTTCTCATTAATATGCCCTGCTATAACCATGAATATCGATTTTTTATCAATAATTATTATTTTTTCGAAATCTGATGTAGACAGTGACCTTCCTCATGCTTTGAAGGTCATGTATGCGAAATTTCATCAAGATCGGAATAAAACTGTAGATTTGTATAAAAAACGTACAGACCCACCCACAGACAGACCCACAAACATCCTTCTTTATATATATAGATAGATTAATAGGAGTACTTAATGTATATATTTTACAGCGAAGTTTGAAAGATAAAATTATTAGTTGGTACCAGTAGATTTGAGTAACCGAAAGCAGACCAGATTTCTCGTGTGGTATTCCGAAACCTAAATGCTTGAACAAACGCAATGGCAGCATCAGTAAAGTCTTTCGACGTAAATTTTTTGCTGTTAGATGTCAGTCTTCACTTGACTAATTTTATCGAAATTTTTTTCTGGACGCAAAAATATGAATACTTCAAAAATACTGTGATTTGAATTTTGGATTAGTGTGTAGCATTTTCTGTGGTTGTCTGTCCTTAAAGCAACGGGTTGAGTGTGCTTTAGACAATAAATAAAACGGGATATCAGTTTTTATAATATTATAATGTCCATATAATGTCCTAATAAATTTATTCTGGTGGAGATACAAAATGTTTATTCCGGATGGTCAAGAGCAAAGAATTTTGAATTTGTTTTACTTCCCTTTATGTGCCTAAATTATGAAATTCATACACACTGGATTTTGGAAAACACACGCATTTTGAAGTCTAAAAATTCCTACGTGATGACGATTTCAATTCCCTTTAAAAATTACATTATAAAAATTAAAATGAGAAATTAAGAAGTGAAATACTGTTTTCAGTCGTGTTCAACGGAGTGCATAAAATCAAGAAATGAATTAATTCAATGAGAACGTTAGCATGCGCTTGTGTCAACAACCTTTTTTTAAATGGTTAATATTAGTTCAATGTCAAAATCATAAAAGTTTAAAGCGTATATGGTACAAAACTACAGAGTGGTTTCGGTTGAATTTATTAGTTTCCATCATTTTTATTATTCTTTTAATTTCATTTTCGCAGAAGGTGGTTCATTTCCTCCTTTTAGAATTTAAAGTGTTCTTTTGCTTGTGTCTTGCTTTAAAAAATGCATTGTGAAAGAAATCTGTTTACCGAGGTATTGAACTGTTGAATTGTAGAAAAATAAGTGGTATGGATAAAAGAGAGAAAGGACTGAGAGCATTGGTGAAGGAGAGGAAAATGATCGGATAAAGAGACGAGAGCAAATAACAATGTGTTAAAAGGAAAGAACAACAGAAGAACTTTAGAAAGACAAAAATAAAAGTGTTGAAAAGAGAAGAAAGAGGAGGCGGCAAAAATGAATGGAAAAGTATAAAGCAAAACAACAAGAGATCGAGGAGGAATGAAAAGGAGGAGTTGGGAACGAAGGGAGGCGAGACGGATGGAGTTGCGAAGGCAGAAGGGGGCTACGTGCCTTGCTCGTGTGTTCGCAGCTGTACGTTCACAGTGCCTCTGATTCTTCGCAACCTCGGAGCAAATTTCATTCTGTTCTCCTCTCCTCGGCCTAATGAATTTCGATGGCAGCGACTGTGGTCGGGGGAAAGGAAGGCAAGCGCACCCAAACGCCTTTTCATTTGTTTACTTACAGAACTCGATTGATTCAATAAAGGAAGGTTGCCGCCAAACTATAGGAAAAGAGAGAGAGAGAGAGAGAAAGACGACGACGACAACTAGGACGACGGAGAGAAGAAGGAAGAGGAGGTGGAGGCGAAAAAGGAGGAGGAACGACCGAGGCAACCAACAAGGAGCAGTCGAATCAATCGGCGAAAGGAGAAGGAGAGTAACTATTTAATTGGAGGAAAAACCCAAAGCAAAAGGGTAGCCCAGCAAGAAAATTAAAAGGACGAAGGGAGAAGAAAGTAACATTAAATGAGGAAATTAACGGAAAGGAAATTAAGCGAAGAAACTAATTAAGTGAAATTAGGGGAAAAAACATTAAATTCTCGCCAATTGGATTTGGGTTAAGGAATTCCTGTATTCGTTTTCACTGCTTATACATATTTATTTTGAGCGTTCGCCGCAAATTCCTAAGAAATTGGGAGAGTAAACGTTAAACCTTATGCTTTCAAGAATAATGCAAAACACGTGTTAACTGACACCTGCCAAAAGTGCTTTTCGAAGTACTGTTTTCAAGACTGTTTTTGCATTTGCACTCTTTAATCCTCTTCAAAACTTGATAGTAATTCTCTTCTATAATTCATTAAGCAATAACAAAAATACATTTTTACTTGGTTCATGCATGAATTATTTTTATTAAAATTGATTTCGAAAAGCGCAAGAAAGTTTTATTAACAAAAATGTAAAAAGAAAATAATTTTAAGCAACAAAATCGAATAAATAAATTGAGTGTTTTTATAGATGTGTTTTTTTATGGCAAGATGCATTTTCCTGCCCGTAAAAGTAGATGTTCTGTGAGATTACGTTCCATAAATGGAAGAAGGTGTATTGTAGTAGCTTTTGGTACTTAGCAGCATTCATGCGACAACTGGCAACTAACTCTTAATTTGGTTTTGTCACTATAAGCAAAAGCACTTCAGACCATAATAGAACTTTTCCATCATCCACTTTGGAAAAAACTGATCTTCTCTTCTTAAGTCATACCAATAAAATTGACATAGGAAGAGAAGACAAGGCCAGTTTTTTTCAAAGTGAATTGGCGGATAAGTTTCTGTTTTGCGGTGCTTTTGCTTATAGTTGCAACACCAATTTAGGAATTGCCAGTGGTCGCATGAATGCCTATAAGTATAAGAAGCTACTACAAGTTCACCTTCCGTTCATACAATGCAACAAAATTATGATTGCTTAACCAAAATTCACAACTCTAGATTGGCCAACATCATCATCATCATCATCATCGTCATCCTTAGCTGTTCCCATTTTTCGCATGGGATCGCTGTTATTAGATGTGGCAATGGTTTTTATAGCCGGATTTCCTTCCTGACGCCTATCCCTAGGAGAGATGTTAGGACAATGCTTTTAACGACTGCTGTAAGATGGTAGCAGCAGCCGGGACCGACGGCTTTACGTGCCTTCCGAATTGGACAGCATGTAGTCCCGATTTAAACCCCGTAGTTTTACTATAAGGTTATCTTATGAGGGCAGTTTATGCCAATGGTAAGCAGTACAACTTAGTTGCTAAACTAGGTGCAGCTTGGGAAGATACTATCAATGAAAGAAGAATCCTTTAACTTACTTTAAAAAAAGGGGAAAACAGACTACCAAAATATTCATAAACTTTGCTGCCATAAATTTTTCTAATTTTTTCTTTACACTTCTGTTTTCAGAAAATGGTCTGAAAGTTCATGATAGATGCTTACCTCTATTATTTATTCTACTTTCTTGCTTAAAAATTATTTTTTATTAATAAAACTATGTTTTGTAAATAATAATGACTAAACTTGAATAAAAACGCCATTTTTATAGTATTTCTAATTTCTTTACATGATTATAATATACGAGGGGAGATCAAAAAGTAAGTTACACTAACTCGCTGCAGGAGCGCGCTGTGTGTCGCAATCTTGGGCAAAGCGAAGAAAGGGACATTAACCGCGCAGACGTCGGATAGGACGGTTGCTATGGTTTCCCGTCGTGTTCTTTGTGATTAGCGGGCTACAAGCAATGGTCCACTCCAAACTTGAGGTGCGAGCAGCAATCCAATTTCTATGGGCCAAACGGGTGAATTGCACGGACGTTCATCGTGAAATCACTGCTGTATATGGAGAGCGTGCAATTTCCCGGCAAGGAATTGTAAAGTGGTGTCAACAATTTGAAGCAGGACGCACGGATATCACAGACGAAGATCGCGTAGGCAGGCCCGCAACGTCCCGTACCATTGCAAATGTTGACCGTGTGGATGCGATCATAAGAGAGAATCGGCGCATCAAACTGGTGAACAACGATTTCGAAACGATGAGGAGGTGAAAGCGGCTGTCACCGTGTGGTTACAAAACGCTGGAGGAGATTTCTATGCATCCGGAATCGAAAAGTTGGTTGATCGTTCGGATAAATGTTAAGGGTCTCTTGGGGACTATGTGGAAAAGTGAACTTACATTGTATGCTGCTATAGCCGTGTTACTTTTGTATAGGTGGTGTAATAAATGGCCATACCGTGGAAGTGCAACTTACTTTTGATCTCCCCTCGTATATACAATTTTTATTTCGCTCTTTCATTCTTAATTTACGTGAACGCGATTCAGTCATTCAAATGTACCAATAATTGCCATCAAAATGTTGAGTTTTACTCTTATTAGATTCAAAGCATCCTGAGTTCAATTTAAAAATCAAAATAAATACGCATTATTAATAAATATTGAATATTTAAAGAGGAAATGGAAAATAGTTATTTAGAAATGTTTTTAATAGTATATTTTTGAGTTAATAATCAAAACAAGTTAATTACGCATCGGTTATTTCTTTCCGAAAATAGATTAATGATATAAACCATCTTTAGCATTATGCAAGTGTTTTGAAGTAGATCGATAGAATGTTGTGTTTAGATATTGCTTTTTAGCATGTTGTAAGCCGATGCATAAATTTTCAAAAATCAACATTAATCCTAAAGTTAGGCGTTTTCATTAGAGCTTTATTTACCTTCTTAGTTAAAAATTTTGCTTATGCAAACATTAGAGACTAAGCTAAAGTTAAACTCGGTAGAGATTAACAATTAATAATCTTTTAAAAACAAAATTCTTTAAACTGAAATGTTTTCATGTTTATACCATCAAAACTCGTTATAAGCAAACAGCCTTTTATGCATATATTCACTCTGTCTGCAATTAAATTCTCTTATTATATATTTTCATTCTTATAAGATTTAATGTTTCATTTGCTGCTCTTTAAACTTAATTCCCTCTAGTACTGTATTCAACTTTAAAGTAACTTCTGAGGCCAGGAAGGTCATAAAATGCAACGAAATTTTAAGTGGTTTCCGGAAATACATTATTTAAATTCGTCATATGAAGCCAAATAGTCCACGAATTCTCTCATTGCGATAATTAAATAAATTGAACTTCTTTCTACAATGCGTAGAACTCTTTTCTATTTTTATTTATTTATGCCAAATTTAATATTCTTCTTAATTTAAAAGCTAATTTTGCTCAACAGAAATGTTCATTTTTCAGCGACGAGACTAAGCAAATTAAAAAATATCCCTGTAGGATAAAATTCTGTAGCCCAGGAGTCCTCGAACTCTTGGAAAGCAGTTTTGGCAATATCTTGAACAAAGTTACCAATATCAATTTTCCTGTAAGAATTTATATAGATGCTCGAAGCAGTGGTAATCGTTGGGCAAGAGGTCTGTTGAGTATTGTAAATGAGGTAGAGTTTTCTAGCACACTTTTTCAAGTTCTCCAGAGTGATTTTTGAGACGTGCATTCGAGCATTGCTGTTGACCAATTCTGATGCACCTATTTACTGACCCAGTGGTCGTTTTGCGGGGAAGCTCTAGTCGATTAATCCGAATGAAAACTACCAAACAATCACCCTAACCTTCTTTTGGTACATCCTCTCTGTGGCTCATCCACGGAGTTGAACGCAAACAGTCATGAAAAAGGACCACGATAAAACATGACTAAGGAACTGATTGCGTAAAAGAAGCATAGTTTATAATGGCGATGTTTTTTGCTGTTGCCAGCAGGTAGTCCAAAAGTTTCGGATAACTTACGCCTCATTATTTAGCAAGTTCTCGTACTGTGTAAGTGGATCTGCGTTGATTAAGGCCTTCGAGGTTGTTGTCCGCTCTCGACCTTCTCCGACTTCAAGGCTCTCATCTCATGACTAGTCCAAGAAAGTTCCAGTATAACATAAAATCCATCCAATAGCATGGAATACAGAACGATATCGGCTCTTTAAAATGATTTGTAACAGGCATCAACGTTACAAAAAAACATTTATTTCAAGATCTATACATTATTATCTACCAAACAGATACTTTCCTTTAAATATACAATTTTTATATTAATATAAGCTTTATAACCTGCTAGAGAAGAGATCCTATTTCATACCAAGATTTATTTTAATTTTTAATTGAATTTGGAATGGCATCTTGTTAGTCAACAATCGGGAAAAAGTCCCTTAAAATCCGTATAATCCATGCAGTAGCAGCAGTTGATGTTTCAGACTTTGTTGTATACAGGGTGTCCCAAGTTGATGTATACACTCTTTGAAACATTATAACTCAGCAACGAAATGAGATAGAAATATAAGGTTTATTGTATTTTATTCCTTAAAGTTCCTTAAGCCCGTACATGTTCAAAATGTCTACCTTCTGCCGCAGTACACTCCCAACATCGACGTCGAACAGAGCGACATGTCGACTGGATTGTAGCTAATGGGATATCATTGATGGAATGTTCAATTTGATCTCTTAATTCCGTCAGTGTTTGTGGGTTTGTGGCGTACACTGTGTTCTTTAAAGTTCCCCAAAGGTAGAAGTCGAGAGGGGTTAAATCGGGAGATCGAGGCGGGAACTCCGTAGCATTTCCTCTTCGTCCTATCCTTCTGTGATTGAATATGTGATCGAGGAAAGTTCTCACATTAACATGAATGTGGTGTACCAAATTCAATCCTCCAACGTCGTTGAACCTCAACAACATTCTCCACTTTCCAATAACACTTCAGTATCCACTTACGTTCATCGAATGAAAGTCTTACCGCTATTTTGGTATATAAACAAATAACAAAAATGAACGTGTTGCTATGCTTTTCCAGCGCCGTCTGGATCATACTCAACAAATCTTATATTTCTATTTCATTTCGTGCTGAGCTATACATCAATTTGGGACACTCTGTAGATTATCATATACGAAATATACACTGTCATATCTCTGAATTATGACCACCCGCTTGGTAATGGGAGTAGCCACCCTTCGCCGCTATAACTGGATGCAAGAAGTGCGCGGTATGTGTCCGATGGTATGGCAGTCCATTCCGCTTGAAATGCTGTCCACAGAGCTTCGAGATTCATAGGTGGAGGGTCCAGCTGCCGTACATGGCGATCAAGGTCTCCCACAGATGTTCGATTGGATTGATGTCCGGCGAATTAGCGGGCCAAGGGAGCACTCGAAAATCAGTAGAGTGTTTCTCGTGCCTTGTGGCAGGGTGCATTGTCCTGCTGAAACACACTATCACATTGGGGGAACATCGTGAGCATGTGCGGGTGCACCTGGTCCGCTACGATAGCCACTTGCATTAAAATTGCCCTCTAGACGAAGATCCCCCATACATGCGCACTACCCCCAATAGCCTCCTGCAGTCTCTTTTCATGGCGTTCAGACGTACTCGCCATCGCCCGTCAGTATTATGGAACAAAAACCTTGACTCGTCGGAGAAGGCGACCTTAGCCCACTCGTCTGTAGTCCAATGGCGGTGCTCACGTGCAAAATCTAGGCGTCGTTGACGATGACCTCTGGTCAACATGGGTGCATAAACCATGCGTCGACTGTTCAGGCCCATCCGTAGCAGGGTGCGTTCAACGGTAATGTCGGATACACGTCTGTTGGCATCACTGTTGAATCTGGTGGTCAGTTGATGGACTGTGGCTCTCCTGTCACCTTTTACGAGTCGTCATAGGCGCCGCTCACCTCGTTGGTCGATGACTCGTGACCCTTTACAGTGATGGTGTTGGGACGCGATTTCTGTCCCTGCTGTCCACTCTTTGTACACCGCGCCGGACAGTTTACAAATCGCGCCGTTTCGGAGATGGTGCCACCCTTGCTGCGATAGCCTATTATCATCCCTTTTTGGGTGTCCGTTAAATCCGGACGTTTACCCATCTTGAGGCTCGTGCACTTGCCGTTTGATGCACCAGTTTTAAAGCTTTCTCAGCCTGTTATGCAAATTTTGCAATGTGTAATCGTAGTTGGGGCGAACTGGCATGACAGTGTATATCTGAGCTGAAAAAGAGCAGGAACAATAATTATTACTTTTCGACAGACATTCAAACTTATAACTAATTTGCTCGATATTTATTTGTTGTCCTGTCTCATTGAACAATTTCATAAAGTCATGTATTATTTTTATAGAAATACCAATCATTTTTGCCACACCTTTCGAGCTGTGTTCAGCGTTTTTTAAAGCAACTGATTTGTCCTTGTTTTTATTTGGAGCCATGAACTTGTCTATAATCCGACGAAATACTGAGTATATGGTAGTGGATACACATGACTTTCAGAATGGACTACTTCATTGATTACGAAATTATAATGCGATTTGCATAGATCCTTGAGGAATTACGAGTACATAAATATTTTCATTTTACTCTCTAAAAAATGAATAAACAAGAATGAACTGTTGTGTCGCTCAAATAATAATAATCCAAATGAGCAGTTAATTTTGCAATCAGATAACTTCATCTCTTAAAATTTTCACTGCGAAATAAAAAATTAAATAAGAACAGAAACCACAAATGAGAATTTTAATCTGGAGCCACGGATGTACATTTCGAAGACACTGTGCTCTTCATCAGCGTGTATACAATACAGGGTGATTATAAAGTCACTATACATTTTGGTGAAATCATTAACGAATTTCATTTATTTGCACACTCAAACACACCCAAAGTGAATGTGTGTATGGGAGTTACACAGTCAAAGGTCTATGGACCCTTCATGTTTGCCGAGGAGACTATTAATGGTACCGTGTACCTCGACGTGTAGGAGCAATTCCTGGAGTTACAATTGCGAGATGAAGGATTTAGGATACCGTTGTGTTCCAACAGGATGGGTTATCCCATTTGGCCAACATCGTTCGGGACTAACTGAATCACGCATTCCCAGGCAGATGGATTGGTCAGGGCTTGCCAAGACTGTGGGCTCCAGTCCTCAGATTTGACCCCCATGGATTTCTTTGCGTGGGGTTTTATCAAGTCTAAAGTGTACTAGGTCAAGATTACGCACCATTGCAGGATTACAGCCGCGGTGGAGGACATTACACCGCAATATATGTTGCGCAATGTTTTCCGGGCCTCGCTGGAACGCTGGGAGCTGTGCCGGGATGTGCAAGGGGGATACATTGAAATTTACTAAGAATGTATCCTGGTATGATATCTGGTTGATGCATGCTGCAATAAAATGGAGTTTTCACCAAAATGTATAGTGACTTTATAATCACCCTGTATTATGTGACAATATAAACAATTAATAACCAATCAAGTTATTTTACAAGAATAAAAATAATGCAAAACTTTTAACTTTTCCTTTGTAGATGTAATCTATATTTTATTTATGTTTAAAAAAATTTCGTTTTTGAAAAGCGATTTTGGTCCCTTTTCAGGCATTCAATAGGATCCAGAGAAGAGACGTCTGCATCGAGTAGTAACTGGATACATATACTGCAGATAAGTTGAATGGAAAACACCTCTATCAAGTTTTAACTGGACAACATACATTACAGGTATTATTGAATGGGCAAAATATCCAATAATAGTATCAAAACTACTTCAGATATTTGTTTAAAAATAGAAACATAGAAAGAGTGGTTATATTTTACGTAATTTCTTAAACTGCGTTAAAAAATTTCTGCTATATACAGTATGCAAGTTTTTCATTTAGTTAGGAAGACTTACATAAAAAGTGCGTACTGGAGGCAAGTGCATTTAGCAGAATATTATTAATTTAAGAGAATATTAATTAAAAGATTGTCCAACGCCGGGTGCCTCTGCTAGTAGCTAATAAAAGAATACTAATTAAGAAAGGATATGTTTAGCAAATTGTAACCAATCATTGACAGGCATAGGGCCCAAGTCACTATTAAGTAAATTTCCAGTAAATTTTTTTATTGGAAATTTTCATCCATTCAAGGAAATACAAAAATTTTCAGTTCTCAGTAGTATGGAGATATTCAATTAAATATACATCAAAATTAAGGCTCTGTTGTAAAGATACAAATAAGTTAAGCAACATTAGGCACGGCTAGTCACTGGATGGGCGACCATCAGTGAGATACGATCTTCACCCCCCCCCCCCC
>JAHWFO010107465.1:1502720-1557269 GCA_023313115.1 Rhysida immarginata | reverse complement strand
CCCTGGATGGACGTATTGGATTAAAATAAAAATAAATAAACTTGAGACGTTAGGTGATGCAGTTCGTAAATTTAATTTAATTTACAATTTTTGATACAAGAGATGTGTTCTTTAATTCTTTTTTCAAAGCTTCGAAGTGTGGATTGTTTATTACCAGATTCATTTTCAACATCCCGAAATTAGTAAAATTCAGCTTGTTTTCTTTCTGTAGCATTTTGGCTTTAGAGCATTCTTTACTATCAAAAGAGAATATCATAGCTTGAAACCTACATAAATGAGATTTGAACACAATTAGCATATGCTATGAATTCGTATTTTGTATACATAACATTAATGTACAGATGTCCGTAGAAATATTAATTCAGAGCTTTCAAAAACAACGAATTTTTTTATTTAGTTTTTTCTGCATGACCTTTAGAGCTCTGTATTGTTACATGAAAATTATTATATTAGCTTTATGACTAGTTCCTTTACATGATTACCCCCAAGTATCCTAGCAAAAACCCATGTCTGTTAGGTGCCATTCCAAAATTCTTTTCAGTTGATAAGTCGCTAAATTTTTTGAAAATTAATTAAAATTTGCGAGATTGTCGAAACTTAATGTCTTGACCGTTGACCTCCTTCAAAGAAATTTGAGTAACCGAGCTTATCACATTCGAAAAGAATGAGCGAGGAATTCAAATTTTATTGTGAAGGTCAAGGGTGTTTGCACTGACATCCGCTACTTTTTAAGTCATTTGGTCATTTCCATCGTTTTTACAGTTCTCTAGTCCGACCTCTGACCCTCCCCAAGGAATCTGGTTTGGCTCTACTCGTGCTTTACGATATGCAAATAAAACGACCCAAGAATCGGATCTCGAAGTGGAGATACAGTCTGAAAAGTGACCCCTTAATATTGCCTCAATTTCCTAAAGTGTCGCGGGCTATTAGACATAGAAAGAATAAAATTTAAGTGCTGTGAGGGAAATTTATGCACGCTGAATTCAAATTCGGTGTCGAATCTGAATTAAACAGAAGCTTAAAATCGAAATCTAGTCTTCTCAAACAATATTATGAAAGTTACAAAATTTATAAATTTAAAATTAATAAGAGTGCATGTTTGGCTATTAACAAATCTCCTTAGAGAAAATTTGTTTGTATAATTTATTTTAAGCGACTTAAAATGCTATAGGCATGTTTGTTAAATTAATTTTCGGAAATTAAATTTCATCTTCAATCTACTTAACGATGAAAGACATGGAAGGTGCAAATTTATGTAGACGTTTTCGTAAATAATTCATTTCCAAATATCGGTTATCGATATCGGACTCGCAACCTTAAAGCCGACCCAAGAAAATTAACGTTATCTCAATTTATAAATAAAAATTTCTAAAAATAATTTTTGATAAACACTTCTTGCTATCATAAAAATAACATGATGCTTAGAGTATTATTTGTATTATTAATTTGTATTCTAAAGTAAAATTATTTGGAATTTTAACATCCATCTGCAAAAGCTCCGCCTAATTTTCTTAAGGTTCGCTTCCCTGTGCAGCGGCTTAGCAGGAAAGCAATGCTTTAAGCAAGAAACTGATATGTTGTAATTCTATAAAGAAAAAAAAAAGCTGTATAACATAATTTAATAAATTTTTATATTAAATTACTAAGCCCTTGATATATTAGCTCCATAATTTACCACTTCATAGATATCGATTACCAACAAGAATTAAAACCCTACGCGTAATGTTCCTCCTTCACTGGCGGTTTCTTAAAGATTTTTTTTTACTTTTTATGGCCATAAATAGGAGTATCCTCCAACAGGCGTGAAGCTTTAGCCCAGAAATCAGGAGAACGACGAGCCTCTGTCACGGTTCCTAAATAGGGTTCAGTGAAGGGTGTTCCTTCTTTTTTTTTTTTTTATTTTTCCAGAAGGTTACTCCATGAGTTCGTTGACTCCTCCAATCGCTGATGGCATTCTTCGCTTTTTCGAAAAAGAAGTAACAAAAGCACTCTTAGCAGCTTAGCAGGGTTAAAAAATTAAAGAGGGGGTGTTGGATGCGGTAAAACATAAAATGGAATTGCAATCGGGGAAGATATTTTCCTCATTTAAAATTTTATTTTATAATGATCTGATTTAACTTTTAGAGAGAAGAGTTTTTGCAAATACAAATCACCAATTTTATGGAATCATTCAATATTATTAGGATAGTTGTACAAAATGATAAAATTTTAAAATTATATGAAAGACGTCCTTGTTTTGTCTTGTATTAGTATATACTAGCTGAGATGCCCGTCTTCGCCGAGCTTTTCAAGGCAAAACGAAGGCGGGGTATCAGTATCTATCTACTTTAGATATACAGAGTGTAACTTGAGTTGTGTTACAAACTTTGAATGATAGAACTGATCAGACCAAGCATATTTATACCATGAACATGGGTCTGCAAATGGATCGTTTATGAGTTATGGTACTGTACATGGTGTTTTTCTCTTTCATGTTTAGGCTGATCCTGCACAATTGAAAACCTAAAGTGAGGATAGAAGTGCATCCGGTATGGCTGACTACACCTTTCGTGAGTACACTGTCATGTTGTTAGTGTACGGTGCTGCAGAAGATTATGTGGTTCCATCATGATGGAGCACATCCGCATTTCTCGCTGCATATCCGTGCCTTCCTCACTGACATTTTTGGTGAACGTTCGATTGGACGGGGTGGTCCAGTTAACCGGCCACCACGATCACCAGACTTAATACCATTGGATTTCGTTTTATAGGGACACTTGAAGTCCCTGATCTACGAAACACCTGTTTATTCAGCGGTGGTAGTCATCGCACGATTGACTGCTTCGGCAGACAACATCAATGCCGCCCCCCCCCCCCCGATGTTGCACCGGATGTGTTGGAACGTTCAGAGACGAATGCAAGTCTGCATTACATTGAAAGACGTCATTTCGAACAGTTGTTGTAATCAACAGCAACAGTGCACACCATGTACCATAATCATAAACAATGCATTTGCAGACCCATGTTCATAGAATAAAAAATGCTTATTCTGATCAGTTTTATCATTCCCCAAAGTTTGTAACACAACTCAAGTTACACTCTATATACCAATGTTGTTTATGGACTTGTTAATTGTCATTGCATAAGCTGGGCGAACAGGAAATTGTCGACGTTCGAACTCTACAAAAAGAACAGTCGTCTGCAACGATATTCTTGGTATAAAAACGAATTGTCCTGCGTTATCCCCGCTGACTATTGTAGCTTGGAATGAAACTGATTATTCAGAATTGGCCGCTGTATTTCTTAATACCCCAAACGTTCAACCTAATGATCGTCGACCCTACAATTTACAACTTCGGCTGTGGCTGTGGTTTTACCTGGCAGTGGAGTCAGTGCACATCGTGATATTATCTGAATTGTAGAATTCGTCGGATTTTAGAAAATCACCCATCTTATGATCCTCTGCACTGTGTGCTTATGTTTCCATACGGAATGCCAGGGTGGCATATTATCGTGCAGTCGAAGAACAATGCTCATACCAAATTTGTTACGATACGCCCATTTTATGCTTCGCATCTTCAAATTCGTCACGTACATGTTTAAGCTCGGCGAAGACGGGCATATAAAGAATGTCCCAAAAAATGCTGACATTTTAATTTTTTAATAAAACACATTTTTCATCGGAGAATTTATAATATTTTGCTTTATTAAGAAGTAAAAACGTGGAGATTATGAATGATACAAAACATCTGACCATCTGATAAATGACCGCCCCGGCCTTGGTACCACAAATTCCATCTTTTGAGGAAATTTTCAATAACATGTTGATATAATGGCTGGGAAATTTCAGTAATGTTGTTTCGAATTTCATCATTGAGGTTCTCAGCTCAGTAATTTGTGGTTTATTGACGTATACTTTATCCTTAAGATAACCCCAGAGAAAGAAGTCTAACGACGTCAAGTCACATGATCTTGGCGACCAATTCACATCACCTTGCTGCGAGATAATGCGACGATTAGATTTTTGAAGTGAATTTTTACAATTTCTACGTGATGCTCAATTTTGTAGTTTTGCATAATTTAACCTCAATGTTTAACAATGACGCATATAAAAATCTCTACTCTGATTGTACCACGAAAAAATGGTGGCAAAATCAAAATATCGGTTCATTTGGACACCCTTTATAATAAAAATCGTACCTTCCATTGTATAGCTTTTGACACAAACATGAGTGGCCTATTTTTGCAGAAACTCTGCTTTGCATTGCTGGACATGAGCTGTATATTGTTGGTCCGTGCATATCGTTGGTCCGATGAAAACTCTTAACAATAAGCGTTACGGAATCTTCGCATAGTATAGTAGGATTGACGAGAGAAGGATATGCTCTTGATAAATATTAATACTTTGTCCAACGAAATCGGACATTTAATTGGACAGGCCCCTCAAGCTTTCATTAAACAGAATATAAGTTCAAATTTACACGGAATAATTGTAAAATGATAGATGTTTTAAATTTTTGAAGATGTTGTAACAATATGATGGCAAAATAGGTATAGGTTAGAAATTTAAACAACAAGCAATTGGGCATAAAAGGATAATAATAAAATTCTTCTCTTATTCCAGATACAAATTTATTAATTTGGAAAACCCAACATAAAAATAAACAAAAGTAATAAGATGATAAAAATTTAAAAATTCCAAAACAACCTTCAAAATCGATTCTTTTCACAAATTTTATTTTATTAGTGCGCTTCCATTATAAGCAGGAAATTCCATAGAGTAACCAATACATCGTCTCTTCAAGATGTGTACTTCTAGAATTATACCTACAAAACTGTGCTCTACAGTGTTCCACTAATGGTTAGGACTTTTTAAATTGCAAGAACATTTTTTTAACAATTAAGTTTTCATAAAGCTTTTACAAAGGTCAAAATTTGGGGCATCGGCCATGATAGTCGAGGTTCCTGGTTCGAATCCGGGTCGCAGAATTTTTCCTTCCATATTTCAATTGAAAAATCATTATCTATGCTTGGAGACGTATCTCCAGTTAATAATTATTATTATTCAATACAATAACTTTAAGTAATGAGTTGAGGTCAATATTCAAGTGAGTGATTGTTTGTTTTTAAATGAGTGAATACGAATATGTTTTATGGTTCTCCGACATTCTTAATATTTGCATAAATTCTTCAACATCATTTTACTTTGCAAGACTGTCTAACAATTGAAATCGGAAGTTTAACTGGACACGCCCACTGCATCTTTCGTTGGACAGATTACAAAGGTTGAGTCAAAAGTAGTGGCCGATCACCGCGCAAACTTTTAAATGGGCACCAGACAGGAACCACTCATTGCTAATCTTCAAAGTAGAGTCCATCATGCTCGATGGTCTTCATCTAACGATCAGCCAGTTGGCGGATGCCCTCGCGAAACCACTCCTCCGGTTTCTGGGCGAAACAGTCACGCACGGCGTCTTCAATCTCACCGACACGCAGAAAGTGCGCCATGGACCGGAAGAGATGTAGTCGGAAGGTGCCAGGTCGGGGCTGTATGCTGGATGTGGCAGAACCTCGATTTTTTACCAGCAGTTGACGACACACCTTCACCCGTTGTTGTGCTTGCGCGGGCGTCAGCTCGTGGGGCACATCTCGGCAGCTCCTGTTGACCTTTCCCATGGCGTGCAGATGTCGAACCACACTCAATTGTGATGTCCCGATGTCCGCCGCTAATCCACGGGTGGTGCTGTATGGGTTGGCTTCCACTTGTTGCCGTAGGCTGCGTCATCCACTTCTTTGGGTCTTCCGCTCCTTGGCGCATCTTCCAGGCCCATGTCTCCACACGAAAAGCGGGAGAACCACCGTCGTGCTGTCCGTTCATTGGTCACATCCTGACTTTCCGCCCTGCAAATTTCGGCGGCTGCTGCTCGCGCACTGGTCCCCTTTTTCCAATAGTGACGAAGGAGCCCGCGTACCACCAATTTTTCTGCCATATTTTTACACTGGCTGACGCAGGTGGCACAAAGTCTATGGCATTCAAATTCGTACTGACGTTTCTTACCAGTCTTTTCTCTTAATAAACTGCAATATACCCTTGTGGTAAATGGTCGTCAAACTCTAACTCTCCCCTCCCGAGTCGGCCATTTACTTTTGACTCAACCTCTCTGTATAATCAAATATTTAGTTGTTACCGTTTAATAACTCTTAGTCAACACACACATTTTGTAACTAAGACCACACATTGTGTTCTTAGTAGTAATTTGTATGTAGAATCCGAATCTGCTTTTAGATTTTTTCTATCACGTCAAGTTTCCAAGTTATGCACATCGAAATTTCTATGTTAATGTAATGGGTGTGAATAGAAGTGGCTACAATGTTAAAGTATCCATATTTTCGGGCCGCAAGGAAATTTACCAGGCCCCAAACACTGAATGATTTAAAAATGTTTCATTGTAAAACAAGAAAACTGTGCGTACTAGAGAAATTTAAAAATTATATTCGTAATCATCAGAAAAAATATTACCAAAAATCACCCACTTGCATTTAGTTACAAGAAAAAACTTAAATTTTATTGGCTAGTGTAATTATTCTCTTGTATTCTTTATACTGGGTTAAGAATATGCGATTAGTCATTCTAATATACAGGAGAGCATTTTTCACTTTAATACTTATACACCGTTGACAATGCGTGTGTTATTTTGTCTATTTTGAAAGTGTTGAGATGTCGACTGTAGTTTTTATTGGTTATAAACGAAATTTTTAGACCGAAATTTGGTTAATACGTTTGTTAGGGTCCTTAAGTAAATCTACCTAATTATGTGAAGATGGAAAATAGCCGTTCCTCAACATTTAGTTGTTTGTTAGGTTGTGTGAAGGAGCGTTTAGATTTTTGTGAAAGATATTTGAGAAACTGATTATGCTTAGCTGTCTTGTATATGATTGCTATTTCTTCTTTTTTTGTTTGCCTGCGTGATTAGTTAGACCAGTGCATGTCTGAAGTAGTATTTGAAGGTCACTGTTTTCAGGGAAGTATATCCTAGTAATGTTGAATATGGTGATGGGTCTTCTGTAGATTGTGAAAAAGATCGTGGTTGGTGTTGAAGTTTTTGGTAGGTGGTGAGGTCCATAATCATGTTCTTGTGGAAACTTAAAATTTTGTAATTTTACATAACGGATGATTTGGGTGGCTCGTGGTTGTTGTTCCAGATTATGGAGGAAATATGATTGAAAATATTATAACTCTGTTCATGATCTCAGATCGAAACACTTATTAGTCAAAATAGTTTTTATATAAATACATTCATCGTATCGCTTTGTAGTTTGTCACTATTCGTATTTATTACATATTCGTATATTGTGGCACTGATCTGCGGATATTACAAATTATTTACAAACATTGTATTAATTTTTTAAACGGTTAATTTTTTAAACGCATATCCAACATTTTTACCTCTTGACAATTTTTTGATATAGATCTTTTTTGTTTTTGCCACATAGAATTTTTTAAGGAACTCTCAGAATATATTAGAAGATCCTAAAAACTTTATGTACGGCTGAAAATCCATTTTTTAAAAGATGAGACATATACGCTCGATAATGCGGTATTAGAATATTACAGTAAAATAGAAGTATTCAATGCTGCTTCTGAAAAAAGATCCAACTCATCAGCTTTGTGTATTATTGCCAAATACGAATGGTAGTCTGCCTTGTTATTTAAAACTTTAATTAGTAACATTAATTGATATCTACAGTATGTTTACCTGTCCCAACAGCAACAATTCTGCTGTTAATAACTGGGTTATACAGAGCTATGATCATTTATTAGAGCTCTCTCGACTGAAATCTTAACAATTTTCTGCACTGGTTCATCATCATTGATTAAAGCCAAGGGTATTGTAATGCGATTTTCTCCTCCAATTTTCTTCAGGTTTTTATAGACAAATATTTGAAGCGCGAGTGAATGGGAGGAAGGAAAAGGGTTGGGTCGATTCCCTCTCATTTTTTGGACTTCATCCAATGCTTCCTGTTTTCATTTCTATTGTGAAGGGGGAGATGGACGTATATTCGGTAACACTCGAGCGTTGGATTTGTGAAATCTTTGCTCATCAATTATTCTCCAAAATAGACTTCCAGAAAATAACCCGAAGGAATGGTAAAAAAGGGAATAATGGAGGCTGTAGAATAGTAATCGTTGCTTATCTCGTGATCTACAACGCTCTTTGGGCGATGTTTTTCGATAACTAGCACGATGGCGCTGCCCGAATCGCCCGTTGAAAAACCACAGTAATAAAAGAAAGGCAGAATGGAAAAGAAAAAGAAATTCTTCATCCAAGAGACGAATCTGTTTGTCTCCCTGGACACTGAAAGGTTTTGGTCTCCTCCTTTTTTATTTTTGGGAAATTGTTGTTGGAAGATTTGTCCCCAACAACATCAATGAATTTTTCGAAAAATTTTGTAGAGCCATCTAGGAAATTTTGAAGATAAATGGCACTCGGGACAAATTCTCGTTATGTTGTTAAATAAGCAATAAAACAAGATGATGGCAATAACTTCAAATGATGGTCTGTTCATCGTTAATGGAGAGTAGATTTTTGAGGCATAAAAGAAATACTCGGTATTAAAACCGTCATTTGTAATTTAGGAAAGAGTTAAACCGTTTATATATCAAATGAGTAAAAAAATATACATTAAGCTCATTAAAGCATTTAGAAAATATAGATTATGGACGTTTCTTTGTACAATCTACCTTCCTTTATAATTAATGGGGTGTTGATATTTCCACCGATTATAACATTATTACAACCTGTGTAATGATTACTTTGTATCTTTATACAAATTATCTTTTTTTAATTATTTTTATGTTCATTGTTTAAGGTTAATTCTCAACTGTTTTCGTTTACACTTAAGATAAATAAAGTTGAAGCTATTACTTAAAGTGAGCATTCTTTAGAGATATTTAAAGCCGACCAGTTTGATTGATCTGTTGTTGGAAAACGTAACTAGAGATGATGCGGTTTGTGCAACTAGGATGAGCGTTATTCCAATTTCAATAGCATTATATGGAAAATTATTTTTCATCAAGATAGCGATATTTTGTATTAATAAGCGAGTACAGCTTGGATATCTGCATTAAGCCAGAATTTTATGAAGACTGTAAGGTTGAAATGTTCATATGTGCACATGAGTCAAATCTGACCCTAAAATTGTTTTCGCCGTGAAGGCTCTTTATTAATCCTAGATACATTTAGAATACGTGTTTTAGTATTGTTGAAGGTCACTTTTCGTTGGTTATACCAGTGTTGAAGGATTTGAATGTGTTCAGGATTCGCATCGCTGATTTGTTCTTCTTCTGTACAATGATTAGCCGTTGTTAACCTAGTGACCTCTGACTCTGGCTTTTCTCGTGTAACAATGATACTGAAATACCGATATCTTAAATATGCCAAAACATTCTTGCTCTATGGTTCATTATTGGGAAAGAAGAGTAACTTATCATGACTGACTGACTAATATGCCCATTAGAGCAGAGTTATCTACGTTTTTTGGCGCGACGGGCCATTCAGATGTTGTGGACATCGCATGCAAGGAGTTGATATACTTTCATATCGGCAAGCAATAGATCGTTCCTGCGAACCTTTTTGGCAATTTGTTTAGGGCAAGATACCATATCAAGAGAAAATCCGTCACGGGACAGTTTGGGCCCGCGGGCCACTGTTTGCGGATCATTGGATTAGAGAGATATCGCTTTTAGCCAAGAATCAAAATCAACGACAGTTCCAATAACCAACTACGACCTGTTCAAATTCAATTTTGAGTTTCATATGCAGCGTGTTGCATAATTCCCTCCGAGATTTCAAAGTCTAGTCGTGCTACAAACATTTTGTTTGTGAAGATATCGTTGTACAGTTATTCGTTCCTCTGCTTGGGGGATAGTACTGCGCAAACACAGCATTTTTAGGAGAACAGAACTCCCAACTCACCTGATCAACTTCATGCAAATTTTTCATCTAAGATTATACAAAGTGTTTTAAAAATACTGGACATTATTTCAGGAATGAGCTTTCATAATGCAGACAATAAGGAAGTACTGAGGTATTAAGTACCGAAAGGTGTTTTATGCTTTCAGTGTGAGGAAACTTTTCTGCCTGTAACTCTTAACTCCTCCAAGGCTATGAAAGATTTTCAAAATCTGTTTTCGTCAGCCATTGAATATAGCCCATGGCGCGAACCAATCGCAAATATTATCTGAATCAGTTCAATAGCACGTGCACAAATGATACCTTCACGACCCCATCTATCAATTTGCAATGGGAAGATATATTAAGTAATATATCAAACAAATTGTAATGACGAGTTAGAAGCAGATATTAATTACTATTTTCGCCAATTGATAAATATGGTACCGAGAACGAACCATTTTGTAAATGGTTGTAATCGAAACAATGGCACGTGCTCTAATGGTACCCTTATGACACCTTCAAAAATTTTCAATGATAAGATATGGCATGTAATATATCAAACAACTTGGAATGATGTGTCATGAATAAATATAACGTAAAATTATTGATAGTCGAAATTGGTTTCAAGGAACCTGGTTTAGTGAAACCATTATGGTTCATTGGAACTTTCATTCAGTTTAGTGGAATGATGTGTCATAAATGAATATAACATAAAAACAATGTCATTAGAAATTTTCAATGTTAACATAGGGCAGTTGAAAAATATCGTTCCGCCAATGGTTTAATTTAGCCTTTCGGTACTTGGTTATGTCATTCCTTAATGGTTTATTACAACATGGTTTTCAAGTTATGACGTTGTATCTATGACACCGTTTTGACATTTTCTTAAAGATAGTGTTCAAAATGTCCACTCTCTGCGTGAATAAGTTCTCACACCAATGTCTTATGGCCCTGCAAAGACCAATCTAAATTCCTGGATTTTTACGTATTTCCTCACAACCTGCCACAATTCGTGTCGTAAGGGTTTTTATGTCAGGGACCAGAGACGAATAAAATAATTATTAATGGCTTCGTATTGTAATAAACGCTTTATGGCCATTATTTTTGAAATGCCCTGTATAAAAGATAAGGTTAGCACCACCTTTACGCCGAAACTTATCAGAGCTTAGCCGAACAATAAAGGATGCGGTTCGGTTGCTACCATCAACAGATGTTGGAACGAGTGTGGCTTGAGCTAGATTACAGGATTATTGTTTGTCGAATTACCAGATGAGGACATTACTCTATTCAATGATATGTTCCTCTTCCGTTTTCGTGACTCGGCCAATGAGCTATTGAGCTTCGAAATCCCAAGGGACTTACGCAAAACGATGTATTTATGAAACAAGCAAATTTCTTAGCACTTTCAATTGTTTTTTGGCCAAAATATGACCAGTTTAC
This sequence comes from Rhysida immarginata, assembly GCA_023313115.1. NCBI lineage: Eukaryota > Metazoa > Arthropoda > Chilopoda > Scolopendromorpha > Scolopendridae > Rhysida > Rhysida immarginata. Next base: position 1,545,894 of record JAHWFO010107465.1, on the reverse strand, counting down.
AATTTTTCTGCAGATGGCTTCAACTTTACTTCAATTTCGAACTTATATTTTTGTAAAGTTAGTTTTTTTTTGCGTCCATTTTCGTTTATACGTACATTTGATATGGAAATGAAGTATAGTCTAATCTCTGAAAGGGATCATAATAAAGATATTTCTGGAAATTTCATAAAAATCGGCCCTGTGCCTTTTGAGTTATGAGCTTACAAATTTAGCTAAAATTTACAGAAGTGTTTATCTAAGATTAGCTCACTTTCATATGACGCGTATTCTTAAGTTTGCTTCACAAAAGGCAGAGAATGATCTCTATTTGATTAAAAATGCTATTATAATAGGAAATTATATCCAAAATCGGGTAGCTCTTCTTCGAAGATGAAATTACCAATCCATTAACAGTTGACGTTCATTTATTGGAGGCGTCCGCCAATTCCCATGTAAAAATGGATTCCGCTACAATTGCTCGGCAACAAACATGTCGAGGTGACAAATGATTACCGATATTGATTTCCAGAATGAAATAAAATCTTGCTTTCGGGATTATGTGATTCTAAGTGGCGTAAAAATGTTTTCCATTAAGCAAATAATCCTCTGTCATTTTTATTCTTGTAATTTAGGATGACGTTTGTGTCTATATCTTGTTTATTTATTGTCGTCAGTGAATGGCAATGTTGTCGATCAACGTTTAGTTCTGCGAAAATTTTCAAATTCGCACGAAATAAATGTTGCTTTTAAATTGGTTCGTAAAATTTATCAAAGGTTTACTCTGGTACAAAAAGATAGGTTTAATTTCGTAATATAAAACAGAAAGCAGCGCTTAATATTTTATTTTCCTTTCAAAACATCCATTTTATATATTTAAATGTTCTATGCAGTTGCTGAACTAATTTCAAAAGTGGAAGCCTTAAATATTAAGTGCTGATTCTGGAATTACGAGTTTAGCCTAACCTGAGGGGCTGCGTGTGCAAATTTTATTGGTAACATGGAAGAGCGAATTTTGTCTCTTGCTAAAGAATAACTCAATTGGAGTTCGGTAACCGTAAACTTTAAAACAACTTTTCTATGGCCAAATGTTCTCCATCCGTGGTTTTGTGTGCCGTAATGCAATGTTAAACATTTTCTGCTTCGTTGGTAGTAACTTTGTGGAGAAAGTTTTGTAAGAAGTCTGGCCTTATGTGATAGCATAGAGTGTGAAGACATGGGCTCGAAAATGTATATCTATATAATTATGGTGCCGCCAAATTAATTTTTGCCATTTATAGTAAAGATCTGCAAATTTCGTCCTGATATTGCTAAGAAGATGGAAACTTGTTAGAATTTATTTATGTTTCGGTTTATTTTGAATAGCTTTAAGTTTAATGAAATTTTGTTTAATATTTATGCAGTTTTTGCACACAGGTTATGGCGCATAATGAATTGTAGATGTGCGTTATTTATGTTTAGAAGTTTATCTTCACGACCATATATCATTGAAAGCAAAACTAGACTTAAAGGATTGAGTAGTATTGAAGCATGTAGCATTGAAAAACGAATTATTTTAATTGAGTTGCGTGGTAAAATAAATTAAAAATACCTGACAGTTTTCTAAGAATAAGATATTGCTTAGGAGATAAGATTAGTTCCTTCAAGGATAGGATCTTATTAATTTCTACGCGTTTCTTCCTTCCTGGAAATGCTTAAATTTGAATACATAATTACTTTATGGTTAATGAACTGTGTGAATGAAATTGAGGTTTATATTACCCCTTCAAATACGCAGAGCAGGCGCGGTTCTATGTGCAGCGTGAAACCAAAATCGTCAGGACGAAGAGCCAAGATTTTTCCTCTCTCCCCACACCTTGACATCATTACACTCAGTGGTTTTCTTAAAGGCGTTTTGGAGCCCATCCTCTCGGAGTGGAAAGGATTCACTTAACCAGCCGAGTATACAGAGTGTGCGAAGTATTTACATAGGCAGCTCCCTCCCGTGTGCCCATGGCATTGCGTCTTTCTTGGCAACACTGGGCGTCTGAGGGTCGGTCACGTGTTTCCACGACAGATCGATTCACACCGCTGCTGATGAATGGTGATGGGACTCGCGTTGGGTCTCCGAATTAAATGCGTTTAATATCCGGTGGGCGTCTCTCTCTGAAACGCGAGAGAACTAGTTTCCGTAAACTGGAGTTCCACCCATAAACTTAATATGAATGCATCCACTCCCACAGGCCCTCACTTCGCTCAACCTTTCTCGCTATCATCTTCGCTCAAACAAAACACAAAGGCATGCAGACAAAGCGACACACATAAACACTCGAAGAGAATGAAAAAAAAAATTGAAAAGATTAAAAAAAAAATGCTTCGAATCCCCACCATCTTGTGTTTATTTTGCAATATTTCCCGATCACGGTTTTACGGGAATTTAATCATCTTGTTTTTGTTTATTCGCCGTCACTCCACTTCTGGGTTTGCGCTCGGAATAATTTTCTACGGATTAACTGGAGTGTTATGTTTACTGCTTTTTGAATATTCTCTTGATTAATTACAGTTTATAAAAATAAATTTCTCCCATTTTCTAAGAATTTCACGTGCATTAAGTAATTAATTAAGTGTTTACTTCTTCTGGATCTAAACTTCATTGCTAATTGTCTCTCTTTAGGATAAACTGAAAAAATGATAAACTTGAGGTTCAATAAATATCTCATCGAACCTCTTACTGTTCACCACATCATACAAAGAGGCAAGAAAATATTTAGATTTATATAGGGTACACAAGGTACTTGAGGGCATACGTTTTTCTGGTTATTGCTGCATTTTACTAAATTTTATATACCGGGTGGGCAAGAAATAACGTGAGGTGTTCAGAGCTCGCTAGCGGGAATTCTATTAGTCCAAATGCAGTACATTTTGGTGTATATACTTAGTGGAACATGCAGTTTCGATTTCTGCAAAAAAAAAGTACCAAAGTCGCCATAGGGGGCGCTTATTTCAAGAAAACAATGAATACATTTGCATAAGCGCGTTCCGTGTTGAGCAATCATGGCAATAAAAGGCAAGGCTGAGGATTTCCCATCATTCACGAACGAATGGCCTGACGATGACGCTTACTCTGCCTAACCGGGCGTTATTAGTCAAGTTATTTTATCAGAAGAGCGACAATGCAAGTGCTGCCCTTCGTGAATTCCGGCGATTGAAAACGTGACGAAGAGGACCGATGAGCATAACTAACTTACGGAAAATGATTGAACGATTTGAATCTACCGGAACTCTAGGAGTGCAACCAGACCGGGGACGCAAACGAATTAGGCAGCAACACGTTGAAGAAGTTGCAACTGCTGTTGTGGAACAGGAGATGACTACTGTGCAGGGTACCAGCAGTGCACACGCAATAGCACGCCAAACAGATATCCCATATTCGACGGTGGGGAAAATATTGCATAAGATATTGACATTTTATCCCTATAAACTCACACCTGTTCAACAATTGCTTCCTGGAGATGAACGTATCCGAACTGACTTTTCGTTGAGATTTTTAGCACGTATGGAAGTGGATGATGCATGGCCATGGCAAATTTTATGGAGTGATGAGGCGCATTTTTATTTGAATAGTGATATCAATACCCACAACTGCCGTATTTGGGCTGCATCAAATCCACAAGTGTGTCTAGCAATTCCTATGCATTCACCGAAACTAACAGTATGGTGCGGCTTTACTGCTTCTTTCATCATCGGCCCGTACTTTTTTGAAGAAATCCGTCCCCGTGGACCGGTGACTTGTTCCGTCAATTCTGCCAGGTATGCCGATATGCTTGAGAATTGTGTGATACCACGATTGCAGGAAAAGGGTTGTCTGGATTCTACCATTTTTATGCAGGATGGTGCGCCACCGCACATCGGAGTCAGGTGCAGCAGATCTTGCGAGAACGTTTTTCAGACAATAGAATAATTAGTCGTGCATTTCCCATGGTATGGCCACCCAGATCGCCTGATCTCAACCCTTGTGATTTTTGGTTATGGGGATATTTGAAAAGCCTTGTGCATCAAGCACATGTTCCTGACCTCTCAACCTTAAAGGATCAAATAACGTTACATATCAGACTAATTAATGCAGATATGCTGCGAGCTGCCGTAGAAAATGTCGTGTACCGCATGCAGCTATTGGAATAGCACACTGGTGGTCGTATTGAAACACATTTGTAATTAAAAATAAAACATTGTTTATTGTTGTTACTAAAGTTGGTTTGAACGGTATTTGTTCATTTGACAATTAGGTATTCATTGTTTTCTTGAAATAAGCGCCCCTATGGCGACTTTTGTTACTATTTTTATTTTTGCAGAAATCGAAACTGCATGTTCCACTAAGTATATACACCAAAATGTACTGCATTTGGCCTAATAGAATTCCCGCTAGCGAGCTCTGAACACCTCACGTTATTTCTTGCCTACCCGGTACTTTTCTTTCAGTAAATTAATAAAATCTTGTAAACATTCTAAAAAAGAGCTTTAGCGTGCCCATGTCAACAATACTTAAAAGATAAACAGAAAGTAACAATCTACTGAATCGATTGTTATATGACATGACATTATCTTAGTATTCTTTACGGTCAATGTTTTAGCGCGTGCAATCGACTTGAAAGGGTCCACGAAAAAGCTTGAAAAGTTGATACAGCCGAGCTAAGACCGTGATGGTCATATTTCTGAAAACAGAATTTGAAAAGGTTAATCAGGATTTTTTCAGGGGGAAAATCCTAAGATCACGAACTTCCTTCGGAAGGGAAATAAAGCCGTTGGTCTCGTTTATTTGCCGGCTGCACGTTAAAGAACCCTTGCGAGTCAAAATTTGCCGCCCCTATAACGCCGTCCTGAAATGATCATAGCAGTTGAAAAAGACGTTAATGCCAAACAAACCAAACCAAGAACATCCATGAGGTCACAACATTTCCGTGTCTCAGAAAGAACAATCAGAAATGTGGCCCATGAAAATATCAGACATTGTCTTATCTAATGAGGAAAGTGCAATTTAAGTAAAAAAAAATCGCTTAAATCACACCTCAACGGCTCTTAAACAAAATTAAAAATCCAGCAAGAAAAGATGGTTTTGTAAATGAACAGAAGAAATAACGGATGATTATATAAGGAAACTTTTGAAGTTCCAACGATTATACACACAATTTCCTGCAATTGAGATGGTTTTTGGGGTTGTCAGCAGTTCTTGTGGTGCCCCCTCAATTATTTCCAGAAGTCCTTAGAATTCACTCTGTTTCCTATATTGAGGTCCTGGAAACCGTATTAAGCCCTGGGTTGACTATGTTGCAAAAATCACACATACACAATAAAGCCAAAGTCTTCGGGCTGGACCTGGTTAATAGCAATGTATATATATATAATCGGATTCTATAGGGTGGTCCGAAAGTGAAGCATCTCAAGACTCATAGTTTGGATTTTGGCCGCCATCTTGAAATCCCTCTCATTGAATGTAGGTCAGTTTTTTCAAATGGAAAGACGATTCTTGTGACCACAAATAGTGCACACGCTGAAAACTAGTCGTGATGATGGAATTTTTCCTCTTTCGTTTATTATTTTATTACAACTGGATTATTGGAGTAATATCTCCAGTTTTTTTGTTTTTTAGAATCGCAATTTTCTTTCTGGTTTAAGATTTGCGAATCAGACCCAGCTCTGCTATCTGGGTATCATGTTACTTTTCAGAAGTCGATACGACACGTTTAGACAGCTTAATGGTCAGCGTGTCCATGTTAGATTAGTTGATTAGAGCAGAAACGTTGAATAAATGACCGAAAGGCCTCGTTTGTTTTTATGTGATGTATTTTTATTTTATTTTATAAAATGGCTGTAGCGTTCAAACTAGCGAACCAAACTCAATAAACTCGACATGTACGGACTCTTGTCATTAAGGCGAAATTATTTTTTTGTAAATGACTTGTTTGGCTCTGATGACTTTGGAGTTATTAGCAGCAAAAAATATTTTTTAATAAAAAAATTAATTCGTACTTACATGTATTTTTAAACTATGTTTTGACGTATTTTTAATTGAAATGGGCTAAACCCCTTTTAGTTAAATTAATTTTTTTTCTAAAAATGAAGAAACGGCAGAAGAATGACTTCCTCTCATTGAGATAAAAACTTATTTGAAAATAAACTGTTTGGCTGTGAAGAGCTTTTTGGAGTACTTAAGATTTTAACGATCCCCCAACCTCCCCCCAAAAAAACAAAAAAAATTTTTTTTTGAATCAGTTTCATGATCTGGTGTTAGGCCAGTGTGAATGTACCGTTCCGCCATTTCAATTTATTTTAATTTGTTGTCCAGACTTCAGGACCTTCTTAAAAATGTGCCTCAAGTTTAGCAGAAAGCAATGTCTAGACTGAAAAGTACAGTAAATTATCGAATACAGGCCTGGGCGTCTGTTTGTCTCAATGGTCTGGACCACCCCCCAGCGATTAATCGAGACCCGGCGTTTATTTGTGACCCGGCGTTAAGGGATATTCCCAATAACAGGGTGTCTAGCAAAACGATTTCGTAAAATTCCCTGACTTTTCTCGGTTTTATCACGTAATTTTCCCTGACCACCGGTACCAAAAATATCTATTTTGATAGAATATATTGACATTTTTCAAATTTTTCGTTCCAATTCCCGTTTACAAAAAAAATCCCTGATTTTTCCCGGTCGCTAGTCACCCTGCAATAAATTCGGGACTTAAAGTAAAATCGACAATCGAACAGTGAAGTGAAAAGAAAGACGCGAGTGGTCCAGGTGCCAAGCCCACTTTGCACGCTCGCCCAAAGAGTAAACCAGAGGAGGTACACTGAACCGGGTGAGAAGCCTGGTGAACCTCTTAAGTCCTCCAGAGAAGAAGTCCCCAGAAGGGAATTTAAAGTAAAATAAATGAAGGTTTCTTTATATGCAGAAACGGCAAGAGTAAGGCAGCATGGGATTATCGAAATTAGAATGGGTTAAATGAAGCGGCCAATGAGAAGGCATACACATGAAAGGACGTTTAATATCTGAAAGTAAGGAAAAACGCCGGAATTTGTATCGATGGCCCGAAAAAGACCCGGCGTTTAATCTATTTTTAACACCCCACCCGGTTTTTATTCGAGACCGGCGTGTATTTGAATACCCGGCCTGTATTCAAGATTTTACGGTATAATTTTAATGATTGGAATAATTTGGAACAATAAAAGCTAAATACCAAATATTGTTAACCCATAATTTATTTTAAATAAACCAAGGGCTAAGGCCGTTGAACAACAGTAATTCCGTTATTAAATTTCCTAAACTTCATTACTTGACCACCCTAGGCGAGTTGTATTACATCCTCTGAAACGGATCGGTAATGTTTTTTGAAGCGCAAAACACTTCGAACGAATAGAATCTGCTCAGTTAAAGGTTGGAATTTCATGTAAGATTGTGTATTAAATAGATTATAATATATTAAAGTATAGATATATGAAATTGAAAACAAAAATGAGTTAATAAAATGAAACTTAAAATTTTTTTCTGAAATTTCAATTCCTGGGCACAAATTGAAAAGATTTCTTTTACCCACTTAATTAGCGCACCATTTCTTTTTCCACTTTCATTAGGAAGGCGTCAGAAATTTCCCATTCTGTTTAATTTGGCTTACGGGCACTTGGGGAAAAAAAATTCAAACAAACAAAATTAACCAAAGCGCTAGAAAAACTCTCATTTTGGAAAGGATACACCTGCAAAAAGCAGTAAAATTAAAACTGACAGCCATTTACTTTCTTCTTGTGCATTGGCTTGTTCAGCTGATTCCCCAAAAGCCAATAAACGGAGATTAGGGTTTCCATTGCTGGCTTCGCTTCATAAATCAAGGGGTTCCGGGGTCAGGCAACACCGGTAGTCTCCAGCGGATGCCGAAAGCGCCAAATGCGGATGCACGGTAAAAAGAATCGAGCCGATAAATTACATTTGTAGAATGCGTAATAAAATTCGAAGCATTATAATGTATGGTTTTCTGTATTACACAAGAGAGGCTCGACCGCTCTCTCTCCCCTTCTCTCTGTGGGCACCGAAGAAATGAAAGCTTTATACAATTAAAAATAATTTATAATGAAAATTTTTAAGAAAAGAACCTCACGACTATCGTGAGGGTTGGTCTTGAAATGAAGTTGTTTCCTAAATTGGACTTCTCACACACCATCGCTTTTTTTTTTCCTCTTGGCTGATTCATTCCGGTAAAAAAGACAGAAGAAAGGAAAGGAAAGAGGCAACAATTCAAGAATTTTAAGCTGAAACAGATGCGGTGACTTTGCACAAAATCAAAGATGACAGACTTCACTCCTGACCCTCATTTCATTCTTATTTTGAGTTATAGCGTATCGAATCGCTACATTGAGCTGTAAAATCGGTGCCAAATGCAAAATAACAAGCGGGTTAATGCTGAATTATGTGGGAATTTTATTTTAGTCTGATTGTGGAAATTATCCAAAAGAAGTAGCTATAAAAAACCTAAGTAAAAGGCATGTTACCAAATTTTATGGAAATGTAAATTATTTTTTGGCTAATATCTCTGAACCTTTAAAGAACGGGATTAAATATTTTAGAATATTTACTTTAAATCTCATTAGAGCTTTAATGATCTGTTTGACGATCAATAGCCTATATCTAATGCGAATGACAATATAGGTATATCAGATGTTCGTTTAGAAGTGATGATGTTTTCATAAATGCTTTAATTTAAATATAACAAAGAAAGCATAGAATAAAAATTTCATACGTTGTTGTTAGGATCAAACATTTTTAGCGTAAAATATTAAACGAGTTTTTCTTAATAAGAGTGCTGACCAAGCGTTAATCATTAATTATTTCACAACTTAATAAGGTTTCCCCCATGACACTTTAGAGTAAGAATTCTAGCTCCAGAGGACTTTCCCAAAATGTCTCAGTGAAGGTGCAGGGAAGAACGTTAGTTCTCTGGAAGGTGGTTGACACTAAGCCTTTCTCCTTGTCCCTCGCGCAGGGCTTGGAAGAGGAGGGGAGGACAAGTTCAATTTGTCAGCGGTTACAGATTGATTGGTGATTTGTCAGAGACGCTAGAGTGGTCACCAATCGCGTTAGAGACTATTTCCATCCCCTTTACCCCCCCCCCCCCCCTTCCTTGCTTCCCAAACCCTCTTCCCTAACAGAGTGGTCCGACTTAGGACTTCCTGTTCGAACACATTTTCTAGATTGACCAACACGACTCTATTTACACTCCCTTTGCAATGGAGACAAGCTGTTGACTTAATGGCTCTCCCCACTATTTGCCGCCCTCTTTAGGATTCCAAATGTGTTTTCGCTGTTATCTTTTTAAAATAAAAGCACGATGTATGAGTTTCTTTATCACATTTTGCTTAGAAAAAGTCTGATAAAGTTTGAATACATTATTAATTTCTATTGGTAATGTAAATTTCATTTCTATTTCACTTTTATAATATGTATTCATATATTTTAATGCAATAATCATTTAAATTTTTTAATTGAATTTTAAATTTTAACTTGACTTCAAAAAGCCTAGAGCTACAGAAGAGAAGGACTTAGTGGTTCATATATCATGTATGCACGTTACCTGAAGCGTGTATGCAAAATCATCGAAAATGATATATTCAAGTACATGTAAATCACTAAAAAAGGAGCTAACCAGATGAATTTATCTTTGAAATCTAATACATAATCTTATTTGAAATGACCTTGGCATGCATACATGTAGAAGTGATTTTCACCTAGCTCGCTCGCATATTAGGTCGTTGCATATCAAATGTCAAATTGCAGAGGTCATCTTTAATGGCCCTCTAGAAAGGACACCTTCACACGTGCTATTCGAAATAACCCCCATTGCTATCCAAACATTGTTGCCAACGATTTGGCAGCTTTTCGAGCCCTCTCCGATTGAATCCATGGTCACGGGACTCAATAAACTCCCGGAATGCGTTTTCGACTCTGCTTGGGTTAGGAATGTTTTCCTCCGGAGAAAATTGTCCAGGCTCTGGAAAAGATGGTAGTCGGTAGAAGAGAGGTCCGGAGAGTACGGGGGGTGTGGAAGCTCCTCCTAGCCCAGAGCCTGTAGCGCCTGCATGGTGGTTCGTGCAACGTGCGGACGCGCGTTGTCATGCAGCAGAAGGACGCCTTTGCGATGCACAAGTGCAGGTTGTTGCTGACACAGTTTTGTGTGCATACGATGCAGTTCACGACAGTAGGTCGAGGCGGTAATCGTCTCCTCCTGCTGCAGGAAGCTGTAATGCACTACACCACGGAAGTTCTACCACCGTAAGTTCATGTGGGACCTATTTGTCCTACTTTTCACCTTGCCGATGATGGTCCTAAGGTGTCTACTGACAGTCGACGCTGATACAGCATGATCCCCTGCAAGGTCCCGGACAGTTTTTGACGGGTCCTCTTCCACAGATCGCTTCAGTTCAGCGTCATTCAACACGTTGAGGGTCTGCCGCGTGGCTCATTTGCCAGGTCCGTCACTCCAGCCCGGAATTTTCGGAACCAAAGTTGGACAGTACCTTCGTTTATGGTGCCTACGCCAAATACCTTATTGATGTTTCGAGAGGCGTTGGGTGCAGTGTGATTCAACCTGAACTCGTAATGCATTATTACACATAATTCGTATGAAATCATGACTATCTTAGCTTGGGTTCAAAGGACCAGGGGCTTCACTTGCTGCACGATATGTGGCACTTCATGTATGGAAAGGCCGCCCAGAGCGTCGTCGTCTGCCAGGCTAGTAACCGCGACATTGCATTGACGCGTTCCACTTCGACAGTAACTTAAAATATTTTAAATTGTATGCTCTACTGTATATTCGTTTATCATTTAATCGAAATATATTTTAATTTTCTTTGTAAATTCTTACTTTTAGATCATACTATACTCAATGATATATAAAACAACTGGATCGCTGACTCTATCCGCAGTCGGCATTGAGAAGTGAAGCCAAAATACGTCATAAATTTTCCCTTTAGGTCATTGACTAGTAGCGTCAGGTCGCCTAAAAAGCAAGGTTAAATCCCTCATAAACGCTCATAAATTGACTAGTAGGTTAAATCCCTCAAAAACAATAATTCCTCATAAACGCTCATAACTTTAAATCCCTGAAAAACGCTCATTTCTCATAAACGATCCCTTCAGGTCATTGACTAGTATCTTCAGGAGGCATAGAATTACGGCCTCAATTCTCTCCCAGTAAGTCAGCGATCCAGTTGTTTTAGATATCATTGACTATACTTGACAACGTTTTGAAGAATTCCAACATTACAATCGATAGAGCTTGATATCAACTTGTTCTAAAACAAGAAATTAACCCCACCGAGGAACGTACTGGTAAATAGCGAAAATCTGGAGTTCATCTATTTTTATCCCTTTTATCCGAACTTTTTAACCCCCTTTTTTTTAATCAAAAAATTGAATTTCTCGAAAATATTATGTAGAAATTGGAAAAGAACTTCTTTCGTTTCTCAACATTTTCGATCGAATGATATATCACATGCCATTACTTGCCATTTGAAAACGTTAATAGTTCTAAAGTCCAAGTGACTATTACCCCCGCAACTTCGGCGGCATAGGGGAAATTTGGCCCAAAATTCATTGTAATGTAGATCTTGCCTAAAGGAATGTGAATACCAACGTTCACACACCACTTTCATTGTGTAAATTACCTGTACACGATATAGACAGATGGACCTGTAACTCAGACTCCAGCGGACCAATTCAAGCCAAACTGAATAGTGAAGTAGTAGATGCTTATAGTATGCTATATAACGAATTCCAACCTTATACGTCAAAAATGTAGGGTCAGAAGTTGGACTTGGTAAATAAATAGCTCTATTGTTCTGCTGCTTAATAATATGGATGTTCTCGAATAAGGTGTACAAACTTAGGGAGGTGATAGAGGGATCAAATCTAAGCAACATTTCCCTCTTTCATTGTTTTCTCTGGGGCATTGAAATCCTACCTGCAGGAAACAGTTGTTTGGACAGATACTATTCGGGTCTCAAAAGAAGACCTCTGAGTTGCACAAGTCCACCACTACACGACAGAAACGTTTGGGTGAGTTCATTTCGGACTAGATTCGCGATGAACCAGGAATTTTTAAATGTGTACGTCAGTCCATGCTGTGACATTGTCCATTCATACCAGAGGGAGTCAATTTGAACCCTTATTGTAAAACATTTGCATGTTTCATAAAACACAAGTCACATTATTGTACTGTATGCAATGTGTTTTTGTTCTTTTTATTACATGATTGACCATGATTTTGTCGTGTTCCAGAAGCACGGATTGAGTGGCATATTACGTCTACGCGACGTCCAACATTTTTTAATCTCAAAAACAATGCCCCAGAGAAAAAAATGAAAGAGGGAAATGTTGTTTAGATTTGATCCCTCTATCACCCTCCAAGTTTATACGTTATTCGAGAACACCCTGTATACGGATCAAAAAATTATGACCCCCCCCCCCTTCTCCGATTATGAAAAGACAAGGTCATCAAACGGATGCATAATTTGATACAGAATCTGTACGATCAGTATTCATTACATTGTGCAAAAGGGTAAAATAGAGGTTTTAGATATCTTCCGTAAAGGCTAAACTGTGATGCGAGGTCTTAGTGACCCCGGAATCTAATTTCTTTGTTGCTGTAAAAACTATAAAAGCAAATTAAGTGCGGCTAAAACATAATACAGGCATAATTATAGAAAAGTATCAAATTTTTTTTGGTAGGTATAAAAGTTAAAACTGATGCTGAACTATTATTTAGCATTCAAAGTATAACTATCGATAATACCTTCTCTTCCATATAACCAAGCTTCTATGAAGATCTTTACTTTTATTATTCATCTCCTTGAAAGGTACATAAAAAAGCTATTAATTTCGAAAATAATTCTACTCCCAAAATTCAACACCTTTAAAAGGGAGAAGATGTGATTACTCCTTTCTTCAGTTAAATCCATTCCAGGTTTATTATAAAAAAAAAACAATGTTTATGTAATTATCCTTTAAACATCATTTTTCGCATGTTTTATGAACATCTTCTCTAAAACCGTAGCTCAAGATATTAAATGTGTAATACTTATGCTAATAGCTAGCTGTAAAACGTCGTCACTAACAATAATCGTCTCCCGGTTATTATTCATTGCGCTAGGTTCAATTTAATGGGGTAATTTTTTTTTCTTTCTTCAAGATCACTTGAAAATAAGTGAGTTCGTACATCTAACGTAGAATGGCGAATGATTTATAGGGCATTAGAAACTCCAACTGTGGAACGTCGAGGATTAAAATTCTCTGATAATGAGGAGACGAGTGGAGGAAAAACACAATGTAGATAACTCTCTTCGCCTATTATCAACGTATTCTTCTCGCTTCTCTTTTGATTCCTTGATTTATGGTTCGAAATTAAGTTAGGAATTCCATTGTGAGGGATTAGAAAAATATAAAGTTCATTAAAATAAGATTCCCTTCATTCGTTTACAGGCGTCTTTTTACACAGCAAATCCCTCCTTGCTTTCGAGACGGGGGAATTTGGTTATGGCCTTTTGTAGAGACGCATATATTTAAATATATGGGTCATTAAAATTAATTTTTAATAAGTAAATTATTCAAGGTCATTTAGTGTTATTTTTTCGTCTGTAGAGCTCAGCTGTCATATTAGATTCACTCTAAAGCGAACAATAACACTAAGATATACTATTCGGGGAATTCATTTATAATAGAAAATAATCTACTATCCCATCCAGCGAAAGAAAAACTAATCAACTAATTAGTTAATTGGAATTCAAAATTAACCAATCAAAGCGATTTAAATCAAAGTCAACTCGTTTTGATTGGCTAATTATGAATTTCACGACCTTGATGTAGTTCTAAATGAAATATGCTTATATAGCCCTCATTATCTATTATACTTAAAAAACCAAACTTAAGATGATGCAAAGAACTCCGAAAGCTCCGTTCGGCATAATCAAGAAATTGGAATCTTTTGGAATTAGCAAAGTGCTGCCGAGATCTGATTATCTGGTAGTGTCAAGAGAATAATGTGAAAGGAGCAGAAATCCCTAGTCAAAATCTTTGACCTTTTTCTAGGTTAGTCTTGCCAAGTGAGATCTTTGTTGTCAGATGAAAGTTTGCGTCAGACCCAAATTGTTGTCTGTTGACCTTTTGAAGTGTTCTTGAACGGCAGACCATAACGCGTTAATTTTTTTGGGTAATTCTTCAAGAGGTTTGCTGAAGATCTGCATGCAGTAAGTCTCAGGCGTTTCTCAAATCTGCAAGAGGTTAGGTTAGGTCAAAATTGTTCGACCGAAATTTGGCGAGCCGATGTTGACGTGTTATTTATTTGGATAAACAGTTCAAATGTTATTCGTGACCGAGATGGCATTGTTTGCCTTGCCGTGTGCGATGTACTCTTTTTTTTTTTCGCGCGCAATCATACCTTGGAAGCGATAGTGTTACGCGGCGGTGGCACCACTTCGTTCAAAACGGATGTGAAAAAACATGGCAGTAACGGGAGAAGCAAAATCGTTAACGGCGGTCGCCAAAGAATTGCAGTTAGTGCAGTGTTATTAAGCACAAAACCTTAATTTTGCTGTAAAGTTATTCGTCTCGAAATAATTTATAAGATGAGGTAAGCGACCGTGAATACTATTTTTATTTATGCAATCACGAAAGTTATAAAGCACCGCGATACATACCCCCTCACAAATGCAACGTATCACTCGATAGCTTTGCCCTCGTTTCACACGATGCCAGCCCCGGAAAATTTATAAAGTTTACCGAATTAATTAATAAAAGGAAATAATAAATTAGGAAAATAATTATTAATTAAATTTGGAACAGATTTTAAAGATATTATTAAGATACAAATAAATAAAATCATTAAACAAATAACATATGGCACTAAGTTACAAGAATGTTCAATAGAACATCAATATAAGGAATTAAAAATCTTACAAATCGAAACCTTATTCGAATATATGGTATTCACACAAAATTACTTTTCGAAAAATTACTTCAAACGTAAAAAAACAAGAATATTCTTTACGGAAGATTATAAATTTTGACATGCCTCAGATTTTTAACAATTATGGAAAGCGAGAAAGACAATTTTATGTTCCGTACTTATTTAATAACTTACCAGGATGGATACTTATTTTAACATCTTTTAATTTAATTAAATCTAAATTTTTATATTGAAAGAATACAAAAACAATCTGAATGTAATGTAAGCTTAAATTTAGAAGTAAGAAGCTTCATGAAAAGAGTTTCCTTTAAGCTTGTATATCAAATGTTATAACTTTGTTTTAAGAATAGTATATTTATGTAACCCGGATTTATATCCACACAAGCCCAGAAAGGGCTTCGGATTTTGGGGTTCGAATTTGGCCCTTGAAAATTATTGTAAAGTATGTTAAATTTGCTCATATAAATGACTCTTGTATTATTTTTAATTAAATGTATAAATAAATTAAAATTAGATTTAATTATTATATTTAATTTAATTTTATATTTTATGTGCCACATAATTAAATAAAATTATGAATAATGTTTTAATGTTTATCACATAAATTGTTGATATATTGGTTGTATTTTTTTGTATTTTTTGTATTTTGAAAGAATTTTTTAATTTTTAATTTAATTACTATACACATTTTTACTGAAAGGCAATTAGCTAATTTTAATAATCTATTTTTAAAACTAAGCTTAATTAGAAACTTCAGAATCCAATCAATTGTCGTCTGCTGCCTCTTTCATTACTCTCATATAAAGTAGATTCGTGCTTATTATGCTAAGTAGTGGAAGAAAGAAGTTCCGTCAAGCGCATTAATACACGCACACAACTTTAACTATGGAGTCTTTGTGTTAAATTTTTTTCATTTTCGCGGTTTATTTTGAAAGAAACAAAATTTTGCATTATCTTATTTTGCAAGCATTAATAGTAGCTTCTAATGAGTAACCTTTTTCAATTTGGTGGGAATCTGTGAGGTACGTGTTCGTGTAAATCCCTTGTAAGCCTCTTCCCCCGTCAATTAGGCTTCTGTTCGGAAGTCAGTCGATGAAAGAGACAGGCTAGGGCACTAAAAAGTGACCTGATTGTAGTAGTCTGAGCAACAATCTAATTTTCATTGGATTTTAACAATCACTGTTTTTTAGTTTGTTGGAAACAATGAAGGTTCGATTATTGCTCAGACTACTAAGGCACGGCCTCCTAGAAACTACCAGGCCTGAAAATGACGCCAGTAATGTATGGTTGAAGTACTAAGATTGTGACGTTGAACTAACTTCTGTAATAGCACCACCAGTTTCACGTAACAATGCTTTATCTTTTCCATGTTCAGGTCTGGTAGTATCTAGAAGACCGTGACTATGGTCAGATGATTTTTCTCTCACGCGGCCTGTCTTTCTTCTCGGCTGCGGTTTGGAATTTCCATAACAATTATTAGTTCAGATTCATTAACAATACTTCCCCCCACAGCAAGACCGCATCAAATGGTTATAGAATTTTAAATTTCTTTGATCACCACTCATTTCCTTTAAAGAACGTGGGCCTCGAAACGGTTTCGCAAATAATGCTAACAGCAACAGGGAAGAGTACGTTTTGTTGCTTGATATCTTTGGTTTATCCACCCATTTAATCTCTGTTTGAACCGTTGTTTCGTCAATAGCGATATGTGTATCGATTCTTATTCGACTTCTGAGTAGTAATTCGTATCTGAACATCCATGTTTCTTCAGTAAATGTGCTATTTTTAAGATAAACAGAATAAGCGTATATTTTTTGTAAAATTAATTTTTTGTAGTCTCAGTTTTACGAATTTATGAGAAACATTAATTAAACTGCTTATTTTGTCTCAGTTATTTACTAATAAATACACTTGCTTCAAAGTGATTAAAATACGAGTTGGTAATTAAAATTCGGATAAGGCAATTTAATTAAATTTTTCTTTCTATAAAATAATAAGAGGGAAAAATAGAAGTTTTTTTATTTTCAAAAATCTAAATCGATAATGAAAACGTCATTAAAATAGCCTCGACAGCTATAAAAAAAATGTTGAACAATTATTTTAGAATTTCTTAGATTTTCCATTCGGTAAGACGGAAAATATTGCAGAACCTAATGACATTTTTTTTAGATTCTATATTTTCCTGCCTATTTACTTTTTTCTATATTCTTTCTCTAAATGGCGCCATCTGGGGGATTTAGAAATTCCTCCTTATGGAAGTTAAAGGAATTTCCAGACATTGGCTTGATAGGAGGAAAAGAAGAGGGTGGTATAGAGGTTGGGGTGGGAAATAAAGGTTGGTGTTGGTGAGTAGGGAGGGGGTTATGAGAGTGAAGGTGTCAATGTGACTGTAATCGAACGCTATCCAATGGGCACGAAGCCCTGGCGTGCGCACCCGACGTTTATCCGCTATTTACAGACTCCGTGGGCATTGGGGCGTGGGCCAAACACTTTTTTTTTTTTACGCTGCTACTCTCATGTGGAATGTTCGTGGAATTCGCACCCTTCGCTCTCGACTAAAGCTTCTCTAAGCTTAACCTTAATTTTGTTGAGAAAAACTAAAGGCGGAGGAGGGTGGGGAAAAATCTCCATGAATGCTTTAGGATTGTTAGTGGAAGTCGCATTGCGATCGTCACAACATGCGCATTGGTTGATATCGTGTTCGCCTTTTTCCATTTAAAGCTTAAGCTTGTAATGCCAAAATAATAAAGTTTATAGCTGATCCTGTGTATAAGGAACTCGTTATCTCGACAGATCGATAGAGAAGTCAATAGTCTCTTGGCCCCTGGAATGCCCTAAACGACATAGGTTATGTTGTTAATTGAGTTGAGTGCGCAGTAAAATGATTTAAGGCCAATTCTCTAAATAATGTACTGACGGGTCAAAATTAATTGAAATTAAATAGATTATTTTATTATTCATAGTTAATTTAATAAAACAATATTCTCCTTTATAATAATAATGGTAAATAAACTAAAATAAAAAGAAATAATTATTTTTCATCAATATTCTATAAACTTTAAATTTTTTTTTCAGTTTAGGAAACGAAATGTGCCATTTCTTAATGAATTTCACATGCTAAATTCAAATACAACAATGAAATTTAGCAAATGGCTGTGGTTTTTATGCAAACGGAAACTTTACGCTTCTCAACAATGGATAAAAATATATAACGCACCAAAACTTAATACTTAATATAGACTGATATCTTTCCACAAATAAAAGCTAAATCTTATTGGTAATAAAGTATACATATGATAATGTGCTGTATATGTTTATAAGGCAAAACTAAATTAGAAATTAAGAGTAAAAAATTTAAAAGTTTAAATTCCTCGCAAATATTCTTTCGGCTTCTCTCGGCTTTTCGTAGTTCATACTTTCGGCTTGTCAGACTTTTTATATGCCTTACTTCATTAGGTGATCGCTAATATCATAGAAATTAGAGCAATCAGCATTTTTAAATGTCGTTTTCGTTTTTAGCACCCCAAAATTAATGTGAGAACTGTGTTATTTCATGTTCACAACATTTTTACCCGAAGAACAGTGTTATTGTTTCAATTATATTTTATGTAATGGGATGTTGTAGTTGTTTTGAAGTGAGGCCCTTAAGAGAGAAACTGAAGATTTGGAGAGACGAAGAAAACCAGAAGGTTTTGAAGAATTTTTTGTTGAAGAGTATTTCAAGAAAGACTGAGATTTTGAAGGACTTGGCAAGAAACTTGGAGACATGAACAGTAGATTGAAGAAATGAACTCTAGAAGAAAATGCGATGGGTGAAGACATTTTGGAAGAATTTTTTTAAGAGATGATGTCCAAAATAAAAATTTTAAATTCAAATTCTTAATGGAATAGAACTTGTTGAAAATATTGATGAGAATCTTGGAGAAAGAAACTGGAAGAATGGAAGAAGTGTTGTCATGAAGAACAGTGATGGGTTTTGAAAATAAAATTATAAATTCAAAAATGCTTTCGAGATTTTTTTTTTTCGAGATTTCATCTGCTGATTCTTTTGATTTTTAAGATGAAAACAGAAATAGAAGATAAACTAAAATTAAACAATGAAAATACTTTAATTTGCTATTGGTAATTGATTGTTGCCTATTGTTTATTATTGTTCTATATATGCATATAATTATTAAGTACCGGAAGAATGGAGCTCTTTATTTGTTTTACAATGTCCATCTGTCGGTCCGTCCGTCCGTCTATTCGTCCGTCTGTCTATCTGTCGGTCTGTCAGTCCGCCCCATTTCATATTTTCTATATTTTTTGATTTAGAAGGTTAAAATTCAGAAGGTGACTTACTCTGCACTTCACTCTTTTGTTTGGTTTTGATTAGTCTACTGAGTTCGGAGCTATGGGGTTGGAAGTTGGAGGGGACTATCTGATCTATGTGGTAGATATAAATATAAAGGAGTGAAATTCGATATGCAGATTCCGCTAAGCAAGACCTGCGATATTATGAACTTTGGGCCAAGTTGTCCCAGTGGGGTCGGAATTGAGGGGGTTAACAGTCGCGTGTAAATTGCAACATATGGCATCATTTCATCAGAGCAGTTCATAAAGTCATTCGATCGGAAATGATGAGAAACGAAAGATGAGATTTTTACATCTTTTAAATACTACGTTCGAGAAAACCAGAAAAATGGGGGTAAAAATAGATAAACCTAGAACTTCCGCTACTTGTTTATACTCTTCTGAAGGATTAATTTATTGTTCAAAGGTGTTTTTTCATCTATACAAATAAAGCATAATGGTTTATGTTTGTCCGTTTTTAAAATGCAACTTGGCAGTAAGTTATAAAGTTGAAATTTAACACACGTGAACCTTCTGCTCACCGTGCAGATGCGCCAGCCAATTGCGCCACTGCGGACATGGAAGCATTACGCTATCTACATCCAATTATTATTCTTTAACGATTATTACGCCAGTAGGAAAGATAGTCCCAGCCTGCGAACTGGGTACTGCTCCAGCCAGCCCTAAGGGCATGTAGATAGCGTAATGCTTCCATTGGCTGGCGCATCTGCACGGTGAGCGGAAGGTTCCTGGTTCGATCCCAGGCTGTGGAATTTTCTTTCCTATTTTTCATCAATAATTTAAACATCTCAGGTATGGCGTGTATAAAATCCTCATAGAACATCCAATTATTATTCTTTAACTGAAAAATCACCTGGCCATCTTTTCCGTCAGCTACGATGCTTTCCTTAAAGATTCACGTTTTAAGGGGGTAATGATAAAAAATATTAAACAAATAAATGAAGAAGTAAAAGTCAATATCGTTTCATTTTTATTTAAATCTTTTGAGAGATATAAGAAATTATTCTTAAACAAATGAGAGAATATAACTTCTAGGGCGTGCAGTAACTCAAACTTTTGCTGAAACGGTGAAGGTACTTCCCTGATGAGCCTATAACCAGAGAAAGTTTATATTTCATATGGTTTTTCTAATGTAGTAACTTCCTTTAGAAAGGTTATGGATACTGTTCATCTAAACATATTAAAAATTATAAACATCACAGTTGATTATGTGAAAGAGCAATCCTTATTCCTAAAACTGATAATGTCAATATGAACAACTACATTCAGGACATGATTCCAGGTTCTGTGACTGAATACACCTCTATTGAAATAAGTACAGGGTGGTTATAAAATAAGTTCGCCTACTCAGAACCCTCTAGAGCCCAATCTAATGAACCGATTGTGATGTAAATTGAAATGTAGGCTTTTCAGACCATGGGGGAGAGAATTCCAGAAAGAAAAACATTAGTGTAAATTTTCACCACCAGGCGGAAATGAGGCGCTTTGGAATGACAAATGGGGATTTTAAAACTAGTTTTATTGTTTTAAACAAGCAGGCAAGGTTTTTTTTTGATTAAACATATGTTCGTTCTCAATATCGGCCCTATTAGCAGAAAGTTTATGCAAATTAGAAAGTCAACATACTCAGAATGGAATGGATTGATCCATTCATTCATTGTTTAGTGAAAAGCTTTCACGAAAGATCATGGCTTTAAGTAAGAAAGAACGCGCACTGTTGGTAAAGTTTTTTTATCAAAATGATAGCAGCAGTCCAGCTGCATTGCGAGCATATCGTCGTCTAAAAGGACTGCGAAAAGGGCCCAAGTCAGATGCTGGGTAGCGAAAAATGATAAAGAAATTGGAATCGACTGGCGAAGTTGCTGAGGACGTGCTGTTGCAGTGGTGGACAGAGCTTCCTCTTCTCAACATTCTGCAACAAGTACTCGAGCAACAGCACGCGAATTGTCCATCCCTGCTTCAGTGATTTGCTTATCGCTTTCTGGAGAGGATGATTGTTGATGACCTGTGGCCCTGGAACATTCGATGGTCAGACGAAGCACATTTCACCCTAGAAGGAGCGGTGAACACGCAGAACTGCCGCATATGGGGTGCCTCGCTCCCCATTGTCGTGCATGAAAAGCCATTGCATTCTGAAAACATGACTGTGTGGTATGGATTCACCGCTGATTTTATTTCAGGTTCCTTTTTCTATGAGGAAGTGATACAACGAGGTCTTGAACGATGTTCTGTGACAATGCACGGTATTGTGAACTTCTTTCACAGCATGTGATTCCTGCCTTGCGAGAACGACGATGTTTGGAAACCACTGTCTTCATGCAAGATGGAGCACCTCATCATATTTATCGACAAGTGCAAGAACTGCTTCGTACCAACTTTGGAGATGATCGTGTGATCTCCAAGTTCAGCATTAGACTTAGAAATATTCCAGACGTGAGGCCTCCACGTTTTCCGGATTTGAACTCGTGCGATTTTTGGCTCTGGGGATATTTGAAAGATCGGGTCTGTCAACGAAGCGCACGGACTGTGCCTGAAAGCCAGCATTAGACGATATATCTCAGACATTCCCCAGGAGACGCTTCAAACAACAATTGATCATGCTGTGCTATGCTTCCAACATGTCACTGACGCAGGTAGCGGACATATTGAACATATGCTGTAATCAAATCAAAACCTTCCTGCTTGTTTAAAACAATAAAACTAATTTTAAATCTCCATTTGTTATTCCACAGCGCCACTTTTCACCTGGTGGTGAAAATTTGCACTAATTTTTTCTTTCCGGAATTCTCTCCCCCTTGGTCTGAATAGCCTACATTTCAATTTGCATCACAATCGGTTCATTACATTGGGGTCTAGAGGGTTCTGAGTAGGAGAACTTATTTTATAACCGCTTTGTACATGTTAATGGGGCTATAAACGGAGTTACTTAACTTTCTAAATCCATCTATGAAATATTTTTTAATATAGACAGAAATAATTCAATACTCATAGCCTTTATTTGATATGCTAAAAAGTTAAGGATGCAATGTCGAATTTTCCTGGCCAAATCCAATTGTACACAAAATTCCAATAAGAGCATTTTAAAGAATTCTTTTCGTATTTAATGAATATTTACTGTATTAATTCTAAGAATTTTTCATGTGTTCGTACTTACATTCAAATTCGGATATTACAAAATTGCATCAAACAAACAAGCCCGAGCAACAAGTTTTATAATAAAACTTCAATTAACTATAAATAGAATATATTCCTCATTTTATATTTAATTAAATTTTTTCTTAAGATTAAAAATAGTAATAAAATAAAAAAAAATAATTTTTAAAGAGATTATACCTTAATACCATCTTTTAAACGGGAAAATGCATAAAAGTGTAAGTAATAAATTTTGATTCAGGCATTCATTATTTTTATATATGTAACTAAACACAGATCAAACAATAATAAAAATAATAACAACCAAAATGCTCGTTTTTTAACACGGACGTCAGTAATTACATAGCTCAGTGAAATGTTAAATTGCAATTCAATATTACCGGGGAAAATTTAATGAATGGAAAATTATTTCTAGAGCATCATTCCGTAAACTAATTTATATATGACTCCCTTTCTGTAGTTAAAAATTGCCAAGCCCAATTACGATAAAAGAGTTTTCAATTTAATTTCGAGACCCCTTTGAGGGTAGCGATTCTATTTTGTGGCTATTTCATATTCAGTGTTTTCTAGAAACCACATTTTTCAATATAAATTGAATGGAAGAAATTGATTAAAAATTGCTTTAATATAAAGGGATGCAGGTAATTATCTAAGTTAATCTATCGGAAGAACCTGCAGCTAGAGCTACGGAATATAATCATTTTAGCTGATTCGAATTAGATATCCGCCTTCAGAAAAAAATAATTATCAGGAGAAAATATGATGTCGCATAAATGCTCGCTATTTCTTAATCTCTAATGACGACGTACACGAAAATTGCTTCAAGCTATCTCCAAGGTAATTGCTATGGCGCGAAGATTCGCTCGTTGGCACACTTGAAAGCTAGCATTACGCTTCATCTAAGTAACATTACGCCTGATGTGTTATATGCCAATGTCGAAAACATCATTTCTCTGTGTTATCATAAAGTCAATAGTGTCGGAAGCCATGTGCAAGAAGAACATCCTAAAAGTGCGTAATGCGACACCACATTGCCGCCGATGGCAAGTTTTTGAAAGTATTTTTTATGGATCTATCATCAGAGAAGTTTACCATCCGATTTTATTCTCTGACCAGATGTTAGATAAATCCTTGAACTTCAATGACACCTATCTCTTTACGTGTTTATCTGTGTAAACTATCCTGTCTTTCTAAAGTATGAAGAATCTTTTAAAAAATTATTAGAATAAGCTTAAAAAATTCTAATATTTTGTGACATCTACTTCGTTTTCATATTTCAAATTACATCATTAAGAAGCTTTAAATCAAGATTCATTTCAAGCCATATTGTCAGCGGTTTTTTTTTTTTAAATATCATCTTTCATAACACGTTGTTGCCATAGTGAAGCTTCTGTTTCGGGAAAAAAACTTACAAAAAACATCCTCACTGTCCTTCCATTTTGTTAAGTTGAATTGAACGCTTAAATAAATCATCAAGAATTTACTCTTTATCAAAAATTTATGATATACCAAAAAATGAAAAATTGCTTTTAATGGGCTTTGAAGCTGCTTAAATGTGAAAGGAAAAAATGAAACAAACGCTGAAGAATTTAAGGGAAAAACAAAAGCTTTAACCGATGGAGTCAGCAACTTAAATTCATGACGAAGAGTTTATTTTTTTTTCTTTTGTAAATATCCAAAACTTGATTTTTTAAAAACAAAACAAAAGTAGACTTATATTATTTTTTAAGATATATTTAAAAATTATTTTTAAAAATAAGAAAGATTAAATCTGTTCTTAAGTTGTTGTTGGTGTTTCCCAACAACTTTTAGATGATGCAGAGATTTTTTATCTTTGTCGTTTCCTGCATATTGTTCTCAGCACATTTTTAATTATGACCAACCAAGAGATATATCCCAGGCTGAAGGAGTGAAATGGCCCCAAAGACACAAGTCCAAGGGTCTCAAGAGAGGCAAAGACAGCTGTTAAGACAGGACTTGAAAGAAGGAAGGAAGGATATAGCTTTGGACAGATGTCGGTAGGTCCCACAGGGGATAAATGGTGGAGAAATAAAAGAAAAAAAAAATTGCTCTTCACATTATTTAATACAACGGAGACAACTCCTAATTTAAAAAAAGGACTTAAAACTTTCAAGGAGTTTAAAATTAATTAGCGACAACATTTTGGGAATGTCTTATTAAAGATGAAGAGCCTTTTAATAATAAGTTGATTGTTTGAAGTTAATAGAGATATGACAGTGAAAAGTAAATTGTAAATGATTTTAGGGATCACTGAAGACAGAGTATTAAAATGTAATTTATTATTTGAGAATTTTTAAGTAAAAAAAATTTCCAGTTATTGATTAAAGATGCAATTACTAATTTTAGTAGAGGAAAAGGTGGTAATGCGCCCTTTTAATTAGCTTATAACTTTATTACAAAAAATATCTTTAAACCAGGTATGGTATTTTGTTTGCACGAAGTGTCAGTTTTTGAAAAAAATAAAATCCCAAAAATTTTTGAATAATTATTTGTTTTTTAAATGTATGAAAAAATAATGTTACTAAATCCAAGAATTAAATAAACATTAATAGTCACACATTTAAATTAGTAATTAATAATATTTATTATTATCTAACAATGAAACTTAGACAAGTTTTCTCTAACTAAAATAAACCAAATGCTATTTCTGTAATAAAAATCTAAAAATTAGCAAATCAAAATAATTAAAGTTTAATTCTTGCAGAAGTACAGGGTGATTACAAAAGAATTCCACACTTTTAAAAATTTATTACATCAAAGCTATTCAGAATAAAGACACACCACATACGGATTCTTAAAGAAAAACTATGAAGTTTATTGTTACACGTAGCATTACGTAACTTGAGGATGATACCAAACAATGACCTGAGGATTGATTGGTCGAGCAAACAATAATGTGGAACTTGCAAAGTGGCCAACGCGGAGCCCCGACCTCACACCTTGTGATTTCTTTTTATGGGGGTGTGTAAAGGACAAGGTCTTCACCCTACCTCTTCCCCGTGACCTAGACGAGCTGAAAGAACGCATTACGGTAGCGATACGTGGGATTAATGGAGACATGTTAATGCGAGTTTGGGACGATGTATGCCGACAGGGGGGCATATTGAACATCTTTAACTGTGTCATAATAAACGTCAAGAGTGTGAAGTTCTTTTGTATTCACCCTGTACATCCCGCGTTTGCATTATTTTTAACGGTAGAAATCACAGACATAATAATATCCTTCTGGTCCGCAAACTCGCTATGATCTCACATTTGCCATCTTTGCCATTTTATCCATTCTTCACTCCGGCTATCGCTTCCTTTAGCTATCATCGCAGATGCTGCAATTAGCATCCATGTTTTCAGGTATTCTGTTCACGTTAAAAGCATCTTCCGATTCAGAATCACTTTCGTAAGTATTATATAATTGCTGGTCTAGGTTTTAACCGCTTTCTGGGCTCTGGTACGACTGCTTCTCCCTCGTACACTGCCTTTACCATTGACAACACGGCCTCTGCTACGGAGTCCGCAGCCTCGGTCAGAGCTATAACCGCATTCATCATCAAATAAAATGATGAAACCAAATTGTATATTACAAATCATATCATATACAGGGTCTTTATAATTAAAGTTCCATTTTGACATGGCCATTAAAAAAAAACAACTACCGGACCAAAAGCTATAATACTTGGTAATATTATACAAGATGGCATGGGAAGTTCATACCCACCAAAAAAAAAAGTTAAAAAGGTCACCACCAGCATGGAATGGCGCTCTATGCAATATTCGTATACGAAATTAGACACTTAAGACACAGGTTAACAAGTCTTTAATCGTTACTAAAATTAGTTATATGTTGAATGTGGCCTCCACCATTTACTAAAAGCAGTGTTACACAGGATTACTGTGCCTAGTTTCGTCTGGAAAACATATGTCTGGAAAACTTGAAGGCCAGAAAATGGGCCCTCCTCTGCCAATCCAGCGACCTGGAAATTTGTCTTCCAAAGCCTTCCTAACCTCGTGTACCAATGGTTGGACGTGACGGTGGTGTGCTTCTCTAACGTGTTCCGCTGGATCTGGGTGTCAGATTTGCTCTCTCAAGCATTCTACAGCACACTGTGTCCCCTCCGGGGGGGGGGGGCATTTTCGTTATTAACTAACGTGCAAAAAACAACAACAACAAAACTTTGTATGTGTGAACATTATGCCGCAAACCACACCTTTCTACCTATGCCCATTTCTGAAATATACGTGATCAAAGTTGTAAAGATCATTTTGGAACACCCTGTATATTACAACCACAGTCTGTTTTACGCATTTCCATAATAATTAAAGCATAAAAACATTTGACAAGAAAAACTTTCGTCACTATCATGTGTTGAGTCAGATGAGTCAAGCAAAAAATAACCAATATGCTTTATTGGATATTCTACCAATTTTCTAGATGGCATGCTAGTTTATTGGGCTCGGGAGCCAGGATAGCTCTTTCTTCAAGCTGTTGAACATAAGCATTGGTTAGAAATAGGCAGATTTATTAGGCGAAATAGGCTTTTAGCAGTCATACAAAACTTTTCGCGGTGTTATCATTATTTTATTGCATTTGACAACGAAGCCTGTTAACGTAAATGAATCTTAAATGATATAAGACAACAAATGCCAGAGATGTTAATTAAAAATGTATGCCAATAATCCGATTAGAAGAATTTAAAAGAAAAACAGCAGCCACCAAGACGATTACGCGTAAGACTATGAAATCAGATTAATCTATAATTAGAATATGAAAAAGAAATCTGAAATATTTATAATATGATCAGCTATAACTAATATCAGGTCAGAAGAACAGAGATCACAGGATTTTGCTTTTTAATGCATCTTTCATTAATCGTAGACGAACCATTTCCTGAAGAAATCATTCCATATGTCATGTCGACTTTGTTCAACAGTCGTCGCCTTGAAAAGTGCTCAGTTAATAAAAGTGGACGGTGCTTATTCTTCTGTGTATGAATACATCGTCGGAACGGGACTTTAATTAGACTCTTAACTATACTGGGGGGTTTTGTGTGTTGAAACAGAGGTTGGTGTCGCCAACAGAAACTGGTTTAATAGCGAATCATTTCTGGCACGTAGGGAATTACAGGGTCTCGTGATGGACACCCGTTTAATAGCGCTAAGCCTTAACTAAAGGGAACCAACTCTTTCTCTCGTACAAGTCTCGTTTCACTCGCGATGAAATGAGACGCGCATTTCTCAGTTGAAGCACTCCACCCCTACTTCCAGCCTTCTTCTTACTCTTTTGCAAGGGTTTCTCTCTCGTTCTATCGATTCGCTCTTTATCTCAGAGGTTCCCGAAGGACAAGGAGAAAAAAATGTTGCTCCGTTCAGAAGAAAGAGTGGAAATAAGATTCCTAACTACGCTTGATATTAGATATTTAGAGATTTGGGTCTATGCGCCTTATTTTTGTTTCATGGAATGAGTAAATATTTACAGAAACTGTTTTGCAAACATGGTATAAAAACTGATGGAAGCGACTTAAGCGTAGCCGCTGGAATGTTTGCTGAAGTATTTTGAAGTGTAAAGCTGAAACAAATGAAATCTCTAAAACAACTTGATTCATGTTCATTGCTTATTCAAAAACGTCAAAATAAAATATAATTTTAAAATTTTGAATAGAATTAACCGCAGACACGTCGGCATTTTATACTGCATATCACATTTTTTAAAGTCAAATTATGGATAACCCAATTTCTGTACGTGCCCTTAATTTTATGGAAACTATTTATTCAATAAATTATAGAAATTTTGATTTTAATTCTTAGATTGAGAATCAAAAGAGCAAAGTCAAATTTGATGCTATATTCAATGTAGTAATCATTCAAGTGATTGTGGTCTCACATCGTATTGATGCTAATGTGAACTTGTATACAAAATGATTGCAACCAGAAACCAATCATATTAAGAGATTACAAAAAAAAGCTTACACAAAGAACGACTAATGCCCTGCGATAATGTTTTTCTAAGCTGTATTTTCTCATGAATGTTTTCAATATGTGCATAACTATTTGGACATTACCTCTCAAAAAAGCGTAGTCAATGATGTGCTAAATCAATAGCTCTTGAAAGTATTTCAGATGAAATGTCTAGAATGTTTAGACTAAATTTCTGCACACCGAAAGAATTTCCCTAATGGCATTGAAATGTAATAAAATCCATGAATACAGAATACTCGGAGAAATAGTTTAATTTTATATTTACTGAAGATAAGATTGAAACATAATACATTCTACAAACTCTTAATAAATCTTATCTAAACTTCACTTGACATTTCAATCAAAATGCTAGAATTGAAATAGGGAATTTTACGACTAACTTGTAAATAAGTTTTTGAGAAATTTATTGAAGTCTTTCGAAGCATGACGGAGTTTAAAAGCCTTTTTAGCCAGGAGCCATACATGATTACGGAAAGCTTGCTGCTACTATTTTGACAAAGGAAGGAGCAGGGTGAAGTCTCTTTCCTTAGGGTGAAAGGAAGAAAAATAACTTTGCAGAGATTTTCCTGAAAACGTAAAGTCTTCATTAAATGTACATTCATATCTTTAAAGTAATTATACATGCAAAATCAAAAATCGCTATCTTACTCAATTCAGCTAAGTTAGTGTAATCTCAGCTTTTCTTAAGGTTTTCTCCTAGTAGTGTTTAATTTAGTTATATTCACGAGAATATCTGAAAAGGTATCAAGACTGTTTATTAGATTAGAACATTAAAAATAAATATTATACAGACCTAGAAGTGACATCGGTGTTTACTTCTTAAGATTCAAATGTACCGGTAATTTGAAAATCTAATATGAAATCTAATATGAAGCAAGGGCCTGATAATGAGTGATTCAGTTTGCTTGGCAAATTTTTTGACAACCTTTTAAAATTGCATAAAAACGTTGATTTGAATAAATGATCCCGTAAAAAATAAAATACTGTATCTTGAGCAATTCGAAAACCAAAGAAATAAGCTTGACAGAAAAAAAATCACACGTTCTTATTTTCATTTTAGGCATACTGATACCTCATTATCAGTTTTGCACATTGACGGTTGTTTGAAACTCTACAGGTTAGATTAGGTGATATTCAAAGTTATCTTTCCTTTATATTTCTTATGTTTCCACAAAAATGATAACTTTGATCATGGGATTTGTGAATGGGAGTTTTGAAGGAATTGACAAGAAACTTGGAGACATGAACAGTAGATTGAATAAATGAAGTCTTGAAAAAAATGTAATGGGTTCACAAAAAATTATATTGTGAATGTGAATCTGAAACGGCACGATCAAGGAATCTGTCCGGATCTTAGTCATATTGCATATTGATTAGATTAGGATATATGCTAGGTTTGGTTATACTTTGTTGATTTTGATTCAATTCTCAGAAATTGTCTAAGAAACATCTTCAAAATCAACAAATACTTCATCGATCAGATACATCGTTGCTTCCATGTGGTATTTTACGAGATGCTGCCCAAAATATCCGAGAATTTGAATATTCCAAATTAACCAAAAATAGTACGAAGACGCCTCTTGGTGGATTTTTCAGCTGCTGCTCTGCCATGTGTCGTAATCGTAGGCGCATTTCTTTGTGAGTTTGTTGGTGTTTGTGTTGCAACGTATTCTTGTGCTTCTGCGTTGAATATCTTGATGGAGTCAAAACGTCGCCCTTTAATTTTAAAGGAGAGGTATAAGTCGTAGAGGGCTAGGTTAGGCAAGTAGGGAGGATGAGGTATGTTCCATATGTTTTTTATTTTAGTGACAGGAAAAATTCCACGCAAATGGCCCGAGTTGTGAAAGAACAAGGACTGGTTGTTCCATCATGATAACGCGGCCGCACACATGTCCTGGTGGAATTCCTGCAAAAAAAAACAAAAAACATATGGAACATGCCTCGTCCTTCCTGCGGTAAAATCCCTATCAGTCTCACCAGATCGAATAATTTGGAAATTTGTAGAAAGCAAGAAGAGTTGCAACACATACAGAAATAATTCACGAAGAAATGCATCTACGATTACAAAACTTGGCCGAGCAACAGCTGAAAGGACGAGGATTGGTAGAACCTCGTACTGTTTTTGGCTAGGGCGGAATATTCAAACTCTTGGATACTTTAGGTAAGAGAAAAAAAAAATTAGTTCATAATCAGTTATATACAGGGTGGGTCAAAAGTCTGTTACCCCTTCCTATCTTGGATACCAATGTAGTTACGCAAATTCCAATATAGGGAATGTATAGGAATTTGAGATGCTCTATCTGATGAGCACCTTTCATCATCTCAAATATGCAAATTAGGTCACATCCAAATTCTATCTCGAAAACCGTAAGGGATACACAAAAAATTCCAATCGCACATTTGTTCAATAGCAAATTCCAAACAAAACAAAAAAAAGTTCACCAAAATCCGATGAGCGGATTACCCACAATCCTCATTGCAAGCTCTACAAGAGGACTTGTTTGTTGCTTACCATATTTAATTATCTTTAACACTTGCCCAGCCTGAAAAGGAACTTTCAATATCGTCTTTATAAAAAGAAGCGGGCTGTGATGCAAAGAAGACCGAGAGTCCAGTGTTGAAATCTTTTCCCACTAAAAAAGGGCTGAGAATATCTGAACAAAAGATATCTTAGCGGGCTTTCCATAATCCGGAAAGTATTCTCGGACGCCTTACATGAATAGCTCTTTAAGGAGATCGAACCCACAAAAATCCGTGGAAGAGGCATCGGGTCACCTGACGATGCAATATTAGGGAATAAGGTGGAAGGAGCATAACTTTCGCGCCAAAATATCTAATCTTTTGCTAAGCAGAATAAAATTTGTTTGGGACCCCAACTCTTTCTCCATTTACCTTCAATATATATTTAAGGTGTATAACAGATCTGGTGAATTTGGATAATTCTGCAATGATTTGATGAGGATCTGCAAACAGTAAATCATGGTTCAGCTCTATTGGTCTTCCTGAAAGAGTGCATCAAAATGTTCAAAATTGTCCGACCGAAATTTTGCGAACCAACACTGAACTTCCAGATATAAAATGGTTTTGGATAAACAGCGAAAATGCTTTTTTGGTGGCCATGGTTTTATTGTTCAGCTTGTGGAAGCAATACAGATGCAACGACAAGAGTTTTATTGTCACTCTGTTTAGTTCTGCAAATTTGGAAGACAGAAAAAAAATTAAAGGACGATAATATTTAATTTACGTTTAAAAACTCTTTACAAACTTGGCCTTCCCTAATATATTACATCAACATAATAATCTTCTATTACGCATTATGCGATTAGTTCATCTTGCAGCCATACTTTTGCATTGCTAAAACGACCGAAATTTTTTTTCCCATACAGCTCTTTATCAACGGGCCAAAAAGAAGAAAGTCATTGAGAGCTATAGTCAGAACCTTAAAAGGCAAGTTCTCCAACAGCTGAAAACCAAGTTCTTGAATGCACTGTATCATTTGTATAACTTTGTCGTGAAGAAAAATTACGTCTTTAAAAAGTTACCCCCGATTTGATTTTCGGTTTAAGATCTCGCAGTAGCAGACAGTAGTTGTCACTAATTAGCATTTTATCTTGAGGAATGTTATGTCACCTGAACGCTCTTTATTGCACTGAGAAATGTGGTTATTTAGAGGCATTTTGTGAATAATTACTACAAATTTTATCCCTCTGAATGATGGGATCACTGCTTTCATTTTCTTCCTAGGTGCAGTCCTGATTACAGTTGACTCGTTGAATTGATATGGAATAACTACTAGACTTAGCCACGCAATAAACCGCCACTCTCAACACAAAGATACTTTGAGGTGTTAAAGACTAA
Organism: Rhysida immarginata; assembly: GCA_023313115.1. Lineage (NCBI taxonomy): Eukaryota > Metazoa > Arthropoda > Chilopoda > Scolopendromorpha > Scolopendridae > Rhysida > Rhysida immarginata. The sequence goes on along the minus strand of JAHWFO010107465.1, from coordinate 1,513,584 downwards.
ACTTTTGCGCATCTATGGTCTCTCAAGCGTTTTCTTTGGGGTTTTGGGCTCATAAAAACCCAGGGCTCAAAATTTAGATAGATAGATACGCACTTTTGATAGTAGTAAATTTAATATTCAAAAAAATCCATTTCATAATAAAAAAGATCCATGTTGCCTATCCTTCAAGAGGGAAAGAGAACAACGACTCAAAGAGAATCGTTGACTTACTACAAAAGATGAGTGAGGCAGCAGAAATCTTATTTCGCGATTGAGTCAGCAACCATATGTTTTATCTACTGCCAACGAAGTGAGGATGTTGAACTAGTGATTAATAATAGCTCATTAAAGCTGACAATCACCTAATCAGAGAAAAATAAAAGTCCCTTTGGTATTTGATTACTTTTGATTACCTTCGCAGATATTATGTAAAAAGAAAGTACAAGAAATAATTTTACAACGGACATTTCAAAATCTTTTGGCATTTCATTCCGATTGCGCGCCACTGTTAGCCAGTTAGGAACTGCGTACGTTTGCTGCCTAACTTCTTCGTATTCGTTCTTGCCTTCAAATAAAGAAGAAAACGAGTAAGATCAGATGGATTTTGACTTTTTCCTAAAATTAAAGAAATAGATAGTTACGAGGAAGTTCGATTTCCATGGTTGTTTATTTTGTTTTCACTCGGTGTTTTTTTAATTATAATATTTCTATGAATTTGTTATTTCCATTTTCATTGGTGTTCGTTGTTAAAGTAAGCAAAATGAAAATTAGATTAGAAAAGGAAATATTGGAATTAGTGTTTATGGAAGCTATTGTTACCAGAATAGAAAAAGTGGGAGGGGGAAACCTATTCCATAGGAAACTGTAGCAATTCAATACCATTCAGACAATTATAATGAGATACCGTTATAGATTAGTCAGGAAATGAATAGAAAATAATATACGATTATATTGCCACGGACAATCTGCAGCGAAAATGAAAAGAGTTAAGAAGACATGCGCATAATAGCCTACTAAACCCACCAATAAGCCCCAACAGGAGGCCGTATCGCATAAGTGAATATACAGGGTGAGCCAAAAGTCTGTTAACCCCCCCCCCCCAATACAATTTCAAACCGAGTGTAGATACAACAAATCTGTTGCAGGCAAAATATAGGAGGTTAGGTGTCAAATATGACATTTGACCTCGAATTTTGCACCTTGCAATATGCAACTTTGTAACCGTTACAGGTAGAGAAAAATTTCCAATTTTACTATTGTAGAGCTCAAAATGCTGATTTTAACAAAATAAAAAAAAAAGATTAAAAATAACGCTCGGTGGCCGACAGCGTTAAGGGCATGGAAGTTTGTATTTGTCTCCTTTTCGTCCATTTCATCCTTTTTCACCCCGTGTGCACTGCCTCAAGAACTGAAGGCACAGGATTATGATTAACTTATGGAGTTTTGCAACTGGCTTCTGTGTTGTGTTGAAGAAACTCCTGATTTTGTTAATCATATTCTGTGGTCAAGACGAGGCACAGTTTTTCCGAGAGGGAGTAGTTAACAAACATAACCTTCATTACTAGGCAGATGTGAACCCCCTGTGACTGCTAGATGCAAGACATTAGCAGAACTGGAGAAGTGTGTGGACTGTGAAATGGTACTTTGATGGGATCTGTTTTCTACAACGGTTGCCTTACAGGAGTAAGGTACGCAGAAATGATTTTGGGTGCTTCGTCTTAGACTTTTAAGACAGCCATTGTTTAGGCCCTACCTAACTTCCTAAATGTTGGCTGCATGTTGCCTGCAACAAATTTATTGTATCTCCACTAATTTTGAAATTGTATCGGAGGTAACATCCTGTATATTATGTAGTAGTAAGACGAACTCTTTGTTTAAACGATTCACATGTCCTTCTCAGTTCCATTTTGATGTGATTATGTGGATTCATAGGCTCTGAGTTCATTACTATTGATGCTGCTTCTGGTGGCAAAGTAGGCGAAAACGTAGTTCTATTTCGTTTTGCTTTCGTTCAGTTTCTCGGCGTTCCTAGCTGAAAACTATTTACAAACATTAACCATAATGGCGGGGCTCCATCGTTGATTATGTGAAGCTATTTTTTGGCAAATGACATATTGAAAATCCATGCAAAGAAAATGAATTTCTTCTTTTTCTGAGTCATTATTGTGATTGTGAGACTTTTTTTTGCAGGCTTCATGAATGAATGAATGAAATGATGAAACAATTTTTTATATTCACCTTTTGTGAAAGGTTGTAGGTCACCCTATATGCTTTCCGTTCACAGCAGTGGAAGTGACGCGAACGTTTTGTCCCGCTGGGATATGCGTGTATTCACAGCTTTTTGCCAGGTCGTGCATTCACAGCGCATTTTCGTATTTGTTCTAAAAAAAACGATATAAAACGCAGTCGGTACTAGTCGGTACCCTCGATTGATTCGAGAGTTGTTATGGCTGATACGAAATCACGCTATGAGAGTTCGCATTTGACTGTCGGATTCCGCCCCACAGCGTATCACGTGATGAAACACTCGCTTAACGTGAACGGAAAGCGTATATGTAGTCACTGCATTTATGAAAACTCTATTATGTATATTTTTTTCTTGGTTTATTTAAAAATGTGAGCTTCCATTATCACTTTTTTAAGCTTAAGTTATATTTAGCATTTGGAAGTTCCTTCCGTTGGAACGCCTCGGATATCTATTTTGTTGGAAATTGATAAAATTTCCAAAAGGCTCGTCAAAAAATGTCAAACTGTCATACAAACAGACGCATTGATAAAGAAAGTAAAATATAGGAACGAAAGGTCAAAGGTTTCTAATAACTATTTTTTTTTACAATTTTATTAACTTCCTGTTTGAATCTTCATATTAAATTTACTTCTGACGCTTTCTAAGCAAACATCACATTTTTTGAAAATAGTTTGGCAAACAATGTTCTGTTTCATATTTAATTCTGCTTTTTACTTTAATTATATAAGTTACCATTTATTTTATAAATGATCAGCAGGGGGGAGAAATGAGACTATTTTTCTTCATTTCTGTTGTGAAAGAGAAATTTAATTATTTTTGCAGTTTTAAAAATTTGAATTAATTTGTTGATTGCGCTCTCTGTCATTGAGGAGGTCGTTTCTTCAAGATCATTAAAGTCACAATATTTACAAGAATTCTGTTATTTACATAAGCAACAAAACAACAACAGTTTGTTTTGGCAGTGAAAATTGTTGATTAGGGAAAAACACAAAAATATTAAGAATTAATTTTTCATCGATTATTTAAAGTTTGTAAAAATAATAATGCTAAAGGTCATATGATTACATCGCATGAATTTATTTTAAATTTGTATGATGATTTGAATCTAATCGAGTTAGGATTAGAAAGACAAATTGTAAAGTTGCAAGGAAACTTTAAAGAGACTAATGCTGGCCAAATTGCTACATCGTAGCGAAATTGAGCTCAAATGACTCTAAATAAGAAAGGTTTACAAAGGTTACAACAAAAAATATATTCTCCGGAAAGAAACGCCAATGCTATTTACTCTTGAGTCCAATTTTTTTTCCCTTTTCCTTCTTTTACTCTCCCTCGCTCCCTGATCTGAAATGAAGTCGACAAATGGACACCCTCGGAAAATAATCTTGCGGTCTCTTTATGTTCGGGTGAACTTGGCCATCACGTGGTCTGAAATTTCTTAATAGACGTGAGGCAATCGAGTGAGTATTGATTTTCACTCACCACAGAGGGTCCCACGAAACTATGACCATCGACTTAATACTATTAAAGCCGGAACGAAATTTCGACTCCGTGATCTGCGCCCTCTAGAAGCTTAGGTGAACAACGGCATCAATCCCGGCCTCCTTAATAACGGGCACTTAAAGAAAAACAGCGACCAAGGAATATTTTAAGCAATCTCCTCTTTCACTCTTGGAATACCTTATTTTGTAAAAGAAATCCTCACGATCTCCTTATCGTTCACCGATCTGCTCGGAAAACGCGTTCTCGAGATGAAACGTTTTCTTTGCCTTTCACTGTGTCCTCTGGTCAATAGAGCTTTTGAATGATGCTCGTGTCCTTCAAAGGTGAAACAGAATTAAGGGGAAAAAATTTAAAATTCATCAAAGTAGGTCTGTGAATGAGGCAAAAATTACTGGGTTTTTTTCCCTCTAAACATTCAGCGATTTTTTGTTGTCGAAAATCGTTTTTTGGAATACAGTTGTTGTTGTTATATAAAACTGTTTTTTATAACCAAAAGATATTTTTCTAGCTCAAGCAATTTCTTTAAGTAAATACAACAAAGACGAAAGTGGTTTTTCTATTAAGCATACTAAAAAAAATATTCACGAAGGCTTGGCCAATATTTTCTTTTATTTCCAAAAGTTTGCTAATTTTTTTTAATAAAGAGGTTTTATTCTTAGCTATTTTTCTTTTAGTAAGATGTTTGTAATCAATGTTGAGCAGATCTTTCTCTTCGTCGTCGCATACCCCAAAAAAGAGAAATATTCCACGCAGTTTCGGTTAGAACTTCCTTCGTTATCGCTTATCTCGGAGGCATAAACAAAGGAAGGCGGGAGCGATGCAAGAAAAACACAAACGACGGAGGGTAAGAATAAGAGTAAAAAAAAAAATAACATCAAACTGCTAAAAGCATCTTTTATCAATAACACCGGCAGCAAAGACTGCCTTTACATCATTTCGTATCTTAGACAATTATTAGACGGATGCAAGTATTTATTTGTCAGCAGCAGATTGCAAACCCACAGAAAAAATTCATTTCTCATGTAGGGAAAACAAATTAAAATTAGAAAACAGACATTGTCTTTTCCTTTTACGTATATAAAAGAAGAATTCTAACTAAGATAGGTTCCGTTTGATGACTTTTAACGAATTAAAGATTAAAGCGCAATAAAAATCGAGATGATTCTCGGAGATTTATTTCAGAAAGTAGTGCGTCTTGAGATAAGTTTTTCAATTGAATGTGGTTTTCTGTTTTATCAGAATCCAGAAGTTTATAGTCACTTCATAAAGAGTCTCCAGGGAGTGCTTAAAATATTCAGTGTTATACAGAGGTTGATTCATGTTTATGTGAATTAGACTGCTTTGTACGGCTATTGAAACGCCATGCGGCACCATCTGTTTTGTTCTGTATGTTGGCTTCGCTTCTTGGCTATGGCACGACATCGGAGTTGTTTCCACTGCAAATGCGCGCTGAAAGGCATAGAGGCTTTCCATTGACTTTAGTTTCTCCTTTTGGTGAAACTTTGCGCAGCGTTAATTTTTCGTTAAAGCTAAATCCTTTAGAAAAAGTTTCCTTGAGGCACAGTCTCCGCAACCTTTGAGTCCTTTTTTTGCGATAAAAGATCGCTTGAGTCTTCTTGCAGTTGCTTAAGTAGCTCCATGTTTCCTCTAAGGTAACCACTGTTTTCCACCTTTCTAAAAATTGACGGATATCTCTAAATGGAATTTATATTGGGCTCTGTGCATGCTAGTCTGTTGTAATATTAGTACAGATGGTCCAATCCTAACTTTGGCCACATTAGTGAGTGTGTAGAGTTGTCCAAAATGCCACGGATATTTTCAGACGTCATAGTTCCTATTAGTTAAAGAAATTAGTCCAATCAAAACTATGAAAATGAACCCTATTCTCTGAACTTTAGAGTGAAGCATCCCTGTATCAAAACTCGATCGTATGATTATCTGTATCATAATAGAGATTCCTCACTGATAACATTTTCCAGTCTTGACGAGCTGTACACCAATCTAAACTGTAACCTACATGGTGTTTTAGCATGGTACTAAGATTCTCAGTTCCCGGTATATGGTGATTGCATTGGCTGCAATTGCGATGGTATTTCGGAATTCTGTCATTTGTTTCAGCTGAAGACTTATCGTGTCAATCGTTCTAGTACTCGACAATCTGTTTGCCATTTTCTTTGGTCCACCATTTTGAGGTTTCACTTACGTAATGATGCCACTTACTGTTTATCTTATGGGGTATTGGTAGAATGACAAAAACCCCGCTTAAAATGTGATGGTATCACCTTGGAACTCGGAGATCTGTTGAGCGACCTATACTGCACCAATATATGAATCACAAATGTCTAGTGAGGCATGTTTCTATTTATATTACCTTAGCATCATCTTTATATATAAAAATTCAGGTTCAGGGTGCGTCTGTAAATGTTCTAAAAACTTTTGAACCACTTATCCGATTGAGCTCATTTTCGCGCCATATGTTCGTTAGGTTCAGAGTAAGGTTTACATGTCCCCAAAGGGAGGGGGTAAGGGTAAATATAATATATCTTGATTTATGTTTGTTTGTTTCCTCAAGAGATGGCGAAAGGGAAACGCCGTCAAAATTTCATCAAATAAACAGACCGAGCAACGCCGGGCATATCACCTAGTAGATATCTAAATTAGGGCACTTAACATTGTTTTGAAAGCATGCCCAGATACTTTTAATCATATTACTGTATGTAATAGAATTGCTTTTATAAGTTCTGACACATATACGCTCTTTAGAGGTTGAAAGATCATTTAGGAACAAAGATTTATTTCTATATGTTAATATTGTAATTTCACATAATCAACAATAGGCAGTCGTAGAGATGTCTCTATATGGAGCGTTGCTGTATGCAAAAGAATTATTAATAAGTAGGCTACATGTTAACCCTGTAACTATCAGGATAGACTTGGCACTCGAAGTAGAGGGTATTTACATATGCTATATTATCAAAAGTGTTCGGACAAAGAACATTTGCTTAAGTTCAAAGAACAGATGTAAGCTTTTGTGCGCTATGGATGAAGAGGTAAGTCCATGAAGCTCATATATTTAGATATTCTACAGGGTGGGCCAAACTCAATTAGGCAGTTATTTTTATTGATACATGTTAATATTTGTAATGATTACAAAAATGGGATACCGCACACATAGGTTATCGATTTTCAAGGTAGTGGCCGACCAGGATCGAGATTTTGGTCTTGAGATTGCGGTTTAGTAAGCATCGCTCATACGTCAAAATTGCGTAAGATCAGAGCAATTTTGATATGACGTATAAGCGATGCTTACTAAACCGCAATCTCAAGTCCAAAAACTCGACCCTGGGCGCTCGCTGAGTCAATACAGGCTTGCAGAGGCAAAACAACATTTTCACACGCCTTCCTGCATGTTCACTGGAACATTGTTGAATTCCTGAAGTCACCTCAAGCAGATGTTGCTCACAAAAGGTACTTTCCCCTTTTCACAATTTTTTTTGGGTTAATTGGTTATTAATGATCAAAATTTGCCTAATTGGGTTTGGACCATCCTGTATGGAGTTAACGGTAACATTTATGCAAATACGCACCGTAGACGTGAATTTAATCTGGCCCCATACGGGACACTTTAGCTAACTAGACATATCAAAATCTATTAAAAGTGGTGTTGTGAAGTGTTAAAAGGAGGATGGTATACAGCGCAATTAGAGCAAAAGAAGAGCAACTTTCAGGAAGGCCTCATTAACTAAAGTCTTGACAAGAAAAATTAAAAAAATTCGTTTTTTCTCTGCCGTTTCCGTCATTGCTGAAGTAGAAATGTATCTGATGGCCGAGTTAGTAGGTACCAAATTTATACGTATATCAGCTTCACTTGAGCCGCACAAAGCTGTTCTTTCAGTTAGGAACAATCTGACGAGGCAATTTATCTAGGATTTTGTTATACCAACTTTTTAATTTAGCTTCATAAAGGTATACAATATCTTTAAAACTATAGACCTTGGAATAAGACTCGGGCCATTGATTATATTACCAACAACCATGAACTCTAAAATGCAAGCCAATGTTCTGGTAGTTCGACTGCCATCAATCTGGCAATGGCCGTTGGCTATTCCAATATGACAAGTTCATTTCCACATTGGAAGGCGCTGATCAAAATCCTGATCCTAATCCTTAGAACACGTATAGGATGAGATGGAGCGTCGAATATGAAATCTAACACGACGACCTTTTTCGCTCTACCTCTGACGGCAGGTTGCAGATTGGTTTGTCGAACCATTCTTCTGGGGACTACCGGATCGAATATATACGAGGTGCGATCAAAATGTTTTGGGACTGGTTTATTTAAAAAGAAAGTAATTCATTAAAATAATTTACAGTGTTCCCTTCAAAATAGTCCCCTTGCGAAGCCATACAGTGAGTCCAGCGTTTCTGTCACTTCAAGAATAAGTTGCTCAATCGTATCAAATGGCGAATTTTCAAATGGGTCTTCATTTTCGGAAAGAGGGAAAGTCTGCAGGAACCAAATTTGGCGAGTAGGGTGAGTGTGGAAGTGAAATCATGTTGGTGGTCACAATAGCAGTATTTCCTTAGTCTCCAATGCACATGAAACCCTTTGAAAGGCTATTTTTGTGGACTTATGCTGCCATTTGTTGGCGAGTTGCGCAACCAGTCCCGGAAGCTTTTGATCGCACCTCGTACTAATTGTCATTATAAAGCCAATTGAACTCACTGAAATAATAGCCTTTCACAATTTAAATCAACCAGGAAGTTTTATTAAACAGCTCTAATTATATTCGCGTAATTGAGAATAAAAATAATGTAAACAAAATTGCTGCAATGTAAATAAAGCAGCATCAATGTGATAATGAATTTTTGATATTAAAATTATGATTCGACGCTTTTCATGGAGATAAAGCCGATAGACCAAAGCTCTCTTCTCTTTTCTTCACTTCTATTGCATTTTTGGGGGAGATGAATTTCTCCAATAAACGATTTTTAAGAGTAATTTTAAAACATGTCGTTAGAAATAAGTTTTCTTTTGTTTTTTAGTAATTAGCACAACTCGGGAGCAAAAAGCCTTTATTAAGATTTTGATGTTAATGACAGAATATTGGAATAGCAAAAAGAGTCGTTAAGAGCTCATTATTGGCTAATCTTATTTACAAATCTCTTAAGTTTCATACTGAATATAACGCGGGATGAAGTTGTGCTTGGACGACATGTGAGGGCTAAATCATGGCTACAACCATTGACCCCTGAGGTTATCATTTGTCGGAAACGAAGGGCTAATTACAATAATTAGGGTCCAGGACCATGTAATTCAAAGACATTAAGAATGAGAGCTTCTTTCTTCGCTGTGTTCGATGGGAAATATGTTTTTTAATGAAAATTATTTTGCATTTTATAAATTAAGGTATATGAGAGGTTCTGATTTTATAGCTAAGAATGATTAAGTTCTCATAGATTAATTCTTTAATATTTTAATGTTATTTACTTTTTTGTTGAGTAAACAGTGATCGTAAACATTGGGAACGTGGACAAGGACATTTGAATTTCATATTAGCAGCGCAAACCACAGAAACAAAATTTATTTTAGAGGACGAGATTATAAATCTTGCATGCAATTAATAAAAACGAATAAAATATTTGTCTTTTCATTCGTGCATTTATTGGTCCAAATAGGAAATGCGGTCAAATTTACATGATGAGAAACGTTCAGCCGAAATTGTGTTATTCGTTTTCTAATCATGTTCAACCTTCGACATTTTCAAATAATGTTTCAGTAATGCAAATATAGATTATTTTATTGCACTTTGTTTTTTGAATATGGTTTTGTGAATGACCATAATTTTCTATTATGAAAGGATTGGAAAATTATTGTTGAAACTAGAAAGTTACATTTTACTTTGCTTTCGTCTCTCTTAATGCAGATAAACGAATGATGATATTTTTAAATGTAGAGGCAAAGTTTCAATGAGGAGATGGGGCTTTTCATGAAGATAAGTGAAATTACCGTATTTTCGCGTCAATAACCCGCGGGGTATACAGCTTTTTACATCCCAAGGAGGTTAGATGAGTGCGGGTTTTTATTTTATTTATTTTTTTTTTACCATGACGGCATGAACATGCATTGAGTTTAGATTTTCTCCCGGTAGATAAGTGAAATGTTTGTTTAGAATTTCCTCCCGGTGTAGAATGTTTCGAATGTACAGTATTTCAATCCGTATCAGTGATCTCGTGCTCAAAGACTTCATTTGTGAAGCGTTTGTTGTTCAAGTCCGCGCCACATTGTTTTGCCAGGAACAGCAAATTATGCATCGTATATACATTGTATATACTGTATAATTAAATTACTGAGATGTATATTATACGCTAATTTCGTTTGAAGTTCAACAGGACAGAATGCAACTTCGTCAGATCGAAGAAGTTTTGAAGAAGTTACTTTCGTATTAATTTTTGGCGACGGGAAATTCAAATAAAAAGTGAATTAATGTACTGTACATTGTATATACTTGTATTTTTTTCTTTTGTTGCAGTCCATCCATCCCCCCCACTCTTCTGGTTGGTTGGTTTATTAGAATTTTTGGCGTCGACTACTAAGGTCATTTTGCGCCTTTTACATAAGTTATATCTGTACGCAGTCCGGAACAAACACAACCGTCCATGCCCACGGCGGGATTCAAATCCACGACCAGGCGGATTCGAGAGCTAGAAAGCCTACGCCCTAGTCCTCTCGGCCACCTGGCCGCCCTCCCCCCCTCTTCTGCACTTTTAAAAAAATCATAAGATTAAGGAGCATATAGAGCTTCTGTTTATAGCTAACATACGAAAAGAAAATGCCGTTATTTCAGTATATTTTCCTGAGTTTAGTTCACGGGGAATACAAGGGTGCGGAGCTTATAAATTTTTTTATACATAAAAACGAAATTTTTACGAGTTATTGAGGAGAGCGGGTTATTGACGCGAAAATACAGTACACGCAGAATTAAGCTATGTTGCAGGTGGAATTAAGACTGAATATCTTCTGGACTGACTGTTTGGAATGAGTTCATTTCTATCAGAAGTTACAATGTGTTGCTTGGATAATTTGTTGTGTAAGTGGAAATAAATAACTCTTTCGCCACAACAAATAGGAAAAAC
>JAHWFO010107465.1:1331068-1502320 GCA_023313115.1 Rhysida immarginata | reverse complement strand
GTTTTTCCTATTTGTTGTGGCGAAAGAGTTATTTATTTCCACTTACATTCTTTATTTAAATCTATAGTTTTCAACCTGAGGAAATGAAAGTGATTCGGACTGTAAGCGTGAGCACTTGAGTGCGCAGACACGAGGCAAACGGGTGATTGTTGATTGACGTCTCGGATATCCCTTCCTGTTCCTGTTGGTTAGTTCCTTGCTGAAATATGATTATAAGATAGTAAAATATGTAGTATTTTGATTTTTTTATTTATTTGTGGACAGGACAAAATTTATTTATTTTTCTACAATTATCCACATAAGTTTTAATTTTTACTTAACCATGGATGATTTGTTGATCGGATTTTAGAAAATTTTTATTTTTGTTCGGAAATTGACATTGAACAAGTTTGTAATTGGAAATAAGAGTTGAATCTGTTCTAATTTGTATAACAGAAATTAATCCGAGTGTTCCATCAGAAAGGCATCTTTAATTTCCTATTCATTACCTTTAGTGGAATTTACGTATCTATGATTATATCCAAGATAGAAGAGTGGAATGGGGGGTGACAGACTTTTGACCCGCCCTATATACAGGGTGAACTTAAACAAAAGGGAAAAAACGTTACAAAAAAGTTCGAAATGGCCTCCTTGGGATGCAATGCAAGAGTTCACACGTCGTACTAGGGTTTCAGCTTGTTTCTGCTCAATATCTTGTAGGAGATGTTCCTCCCAAGTCTGCTGTGCGAACATGTCGCAGCCGCCCTCCGTGTTCGCCTCTCCCATTAAAGGACCCCTTTTCACACAAATGCCGAAAAATGGTTGCAACCGTTTTGTGATTCAGGCGGTGCTGTCTGTCGGGGTGCGTTTCTTGGTACATATGTGCGGCCTCTCGACCATCGGGATACCGAATTTCGTTACAAGGCAATTCGCGACGGACAATTCATTCTTGCAATAAGTCGTGATAGAGAGAGTTGGTTCCGAAAAATTTGTAAGATCATTTAAAAATATCAATAACCGTACAATTATCGTACTTAAAAATCATCGCTCATTATTAAATAAAGAAACTCTAAAAATTATTCTTTTTTGTTGAAAAATGAAAATATGTTTTTATTTTTCAATTTTTAAATAAACAATCATAAAGCGAATTTTAAATGGTTTTAAAATTTAGAATCTTATAATTTGCCAATTCAATTATAATTTAGCATTAGAATCTCAAATTTATTATAAACGAATTAAAGCGAAGAAGACTGCATAAACGGTGAAAAAATTAAGTCCTCCCGATTTCGACAAAAATAGGGAAACTTGTTTGGAATTTGACATTGTGCCTCGCAAATATTTCGGAACCAGCTGTCTCGTTAATACACTTGTCGCATTGGCTTGTAACGACATGTCGGTATCTCTCGAGCATTTCCATATGTGAAGACCATCTTGACTTGTTCCTGATATAAATACTGGACCATTGTATCTTCGCTGCACGAAGATCATTCAAATGGCATTCAACTATGCATTTCCAGACATATGTTGATATGAACTTTTTTGTGTTACTCTTCTTGTGAGGAATCTCCCCCTGAAGTTTGTCCGTATTTCTTTAGTTCACCTTGGAGAGTTTTTGAATTTCATAGGCATTGCAGAGAAGCTTTAATGACTCCAGGCGGAGTTTTAATTTATTTACAGTTTTTCTAAGAAAAGAGTGTGTTCGGAAATAAAGTTTACAAATGTTTATTTCCGATAAATGAGAACACAAACTCCAGATAGAACTATACAGATACAGCGGCGCTTGCATACTATTAAGCGGTCCAGTCGCCGTCCTTGTTAATCCAGTCATAGCCATCATGTATCTCCGGGGCATGCTTTCTACTAAGCTGAGGCAAGGACTTGCAAATCTGTCGAAGTTCTCGAGTCAGCTGGTTCAAACTCCAGGCAAAGTTTCATGTAAGCCCATACATTTTCTATAGCGTTGACTTCAGGTAACTGTTTAATGTCATTTTGTATCCTTCACAGCTTAGTATAATGTTTGGGTCATTGCCCTCTTGAAGAATCTAGTTTGTATTTGTCCTTCCGTACAACCTTCGAACAGATGGTAACAAACTCTTTGCCCCAATAATGATCTATATTTTCCTACGCTCATTGCAGACGTTTCTTCTGATAGTTTTCAGATAGGGGAGGACTTCCCCGTACTCCGCCATTTCATTTCCTTACAGCTCTCCCGCAAATGACTTCTTATTGTCCCCAGAGACAACTCAGTACCTTCACGTCTCATTTTTTCCTGTCCTTCCCGCAAGATTATTTGCAGATTCTTCGGGACCTACTTGTCTTGTTGTTCATTGGTATTTCTTGTTACGCCTCGTTCCGGTAGGTCATCGACATTTTTGTGGTCTACAAAACGCTTCACCCACTTCCTTACAAAGTCATGGCTGCAGCGGCTGCTTGCGACATTAGGGACCTTTCACATGCGAACACAAGAAAACCGTTTCGAATCGTTTCGTATATTGCGCACTCATTGCTGTTTCAAAGTTGTACTAAAACTCTTTGCATTCGAATTATCCTGCTCGTGCAGCGTGCTATACAGGATATGATAGCTATTGTTACCATAAAAATTTTCCACTTTGTGTTGCCAAGAAAGAAGTAGCGCACGCTCTTTTCTTAGACGGACGGTTTATCCACACCCACGCATCCCCTGAGAACGATTTTAAACAAAAATCTTAAAAGTAACAAAATATTTATATTTATTTCAAATATAGACCGAAATAATTAATAAAAAACATTCAGAAACATCTATATTCTTCGGTTAGCTCAAATGTTAATTAATTTTAAAAAGAAAATAATATAAATGTGACAAACAAACTCACTTTAACGCGTTATCCCTCTCCCCTTTCTGTCATTTGCTTCTTTTCACTTTCTCTTAATGAAGCCAAAAGCTACTGGATGGAAAGAAAAGAGAAAAAGATGAGATGATGCAAACTTAGCTTTTAATATTTTTCTAACACAAGTATCACACTTGTCAAAGCGACATAGGAGGATCGAAAAAGGCACCACTGCTTTAATTACAGATCATAAAGTTTCTTATCGGTAGTTCTAATATGTTCAACCGGACGGGGGAGTTTAATAGGAGCTATCTTCTTCATTCTTAGTTTCTAATTCAAAACCGTCTCCCAAAAACGACTTCTTAAAAACGCGATTTCCAATTTGCTGAGAGCGAGTTCTTGTTTCTTTTTTTTATTTTTATTTTAAAGGGACTTCTTTTTTTTATTTTTTTTTTCCAAGTCTTCCATCCCTATAACTCCCATCCGCCTTCCTTCCTTCCTTCTCTTATTCGGGGGACTCACAACGAGCACAGAAAGAACGTGTCGCACACTTTACCTTACCCTTCCCCGACTGCCGAGTGGAGCCGGTCCACATCCGCTGACTCCGCTCGGAGAAGAACGGCTTCAGTTGTCGGGTGTTCGTAGCCAGAGGTTGGGGACTTACGGAGCGGAGCTAATACCCATGGCGGGAGCAGAACCCCTCCCCCCGCACGAGTGATCACGCGGAATGGATGGGTCACGTGATTCTAGGTTGCGAAGTGAAACTCCATCAAATCAACCCTTCCTATTCATATAATCGGGCAAAGGTAAGGATTAGTTTCTTCTCCGTATTTGTAATAGATAGACACGGGATGGTTCCAGCGCCTCGCCGCATTCACAACACATTTTATCGGATTGTGTTGGGAGAAGATTTCTCTTCAACTTTTCTTGTTGAAAAGAATTTTTAGACCTTCCTTTTCCACTCTCACTCCCACCCTGTAGTCTCCATTAAGTATTGGCTTACTAAATTCAACGGCAACGTTTTAAGCGAAACTCATGAAATCTTAATTTATAGCGTTCTTTTCGAGAATAAAACGATTTGTTTCTCCCTCGTCAGGATGGGATGAAGTCCAAGAAATTATGCCACCGAGAAAGAGTTTTTTTTATTGAATTTCTTTTATTCTAAACTTCTTTTTTGAAATCAAATTGTCTGAGGGAAGTAAATTGAGCTTGCATTAACTGAAAATTCAACGGAACCACCAGAATGTTACCATTAAGCAAAGAGCGTTGGTTCTTCTAAATAAAAGATTAATGTTAATAAGCACTAGATTGTACATAAGCAAAGCAAGTTTCTGTGTTAATTTTTCAATTAATAGCACTTTCTTAAAACCGCCAATATTAAAAACGTTTAATTTAAATCATTTTGTTATTTAAAGCAATTAGTAAGCCACTAAAGCTTATAAACATGTTCAATGTAAAATAGATGTAAAATTAATCATCTTAAAGACTTCTATCGTAACCAGAGCAAGTAAATTTTTTTGAATAGGGTTCTTGTATTGCAATAACTAGTTAGCCTTTTTTTTGCAATACTAAAATTTAAATTTAATTTTTTTTAGTTTCTTGACTTTGAAAATAGCAAAGATCGCCGAAACAATCGCTAATCCTTACAATAAAATTAAGCATTGAAAAAAAAAGACCAACTAGTTATCGAATAAGTAAATTTATTTCCCATTTAAAATAATTGCGTATAAATATAAGTTTCATACGGCTTCGATTATTTTCTAATATTTCTGAACTCCATTAAAGTTTGCGTATACGAAGAACTTTTGTTTTCAATTTCTTCCCTGTCTCTCTCTCTCTTTCCTTTCATACATTTTGAAACACTCAGAAAGTAACTTCAACTCCATATTTGAAGAGAAAACTTCAGAGCTTTGCTGGATAAAAAACACTTACATTTGTCAACATTCATGTTTTTACAAGTACTAAATATATGTATATGAGAAGAATTTGAGAGCACATTTTTGAAAGGTTTCTCCTCACGATTAAAGGAGAAAGTATGCAAATGTAAAATGTAAAGCGTTACTTAAGGTTTTGCTCATTTTTCATTTTGGTAACGTTCATATTTAATAATATTTTGGCGCTTTTTGAAAAAGAAACAAAGAAATCGAGCCGAAGACTGCTGATGTATTTTTAATCCATTTGTACCTCTCAAAGGTCGTTGGATCAGTTATGGTTGTAGATACTTTTTTCTGTATCCATAATCATATTCAGTATGCATTTTATCCGAATTTTAGTAATCATAAGTCATATAACCTATCTCAGCGGCCGAAAATATAGGATCACGGGTTCGATTCTGTATGTTTGTATTTGTCTTTTCTAAACCCTACTAATAGCATGGAGGCTTATTGATCAATTTCCATTCAAATACCTCACGCTTTGTGAGTAAAAAAATTTGAGGAGACCTCATCCTGCAGATAATGATAAGCCGTATAAGTACTTATGGTTTTGATCAGAATCACTATAATGAGCGTTCTCGAAACAATCCTTTCATTAGATTTCAAAATCATTCAAGTTCGAGAATTATATTTTTTTCATAATTTTTAACTTTAATATAAGACTCAGGAAATAGAGGACTCAAAGATACTTCCCCACGGTCCTCGTTATGAAAATTGCTTGTTACGATAATAGAATTGACTTAAAATTATAGTCTGTTTTGCTCTATGTTTTGAGCAAAGCCTCTTATTAGCAAATCAGCAGAACGTCTCCTCCCTGGCTGCATGTAATGCTACAAAATCAAACCGAGCGCCGTCTGAGATTTAATTTCTATTATTAAGTGACATGCTTAGGTCTCTCCTACGCAGATTGTCAACATAGAAGATAAGTGGAAGTTCTTTATTATATTTTGGTTATAAGTAAAATTAAAAAAATAACATCTTCTTAATGGTAAACATGATATATTTTTTTTAGAAAATAATTCTAAATGCGTTATATTCATCAGCAATTTAAAATTATTTTAATTTCAAATTTCAAATAAAGCGTTTCCAGTGGAAAGGTACTTCATTAAATTACTGTATATCAATTATGCTGGTTTTATAATGTAGTAAATTTTATTCAAGTGTAACGAAATAAATGAATATTTGAAAATAAATATCTCTTAAATAAATAATAAATCTACCACAGCTAGATTCTGTTTGTCTTGGTTACGTAGCCTGAACTACATAAAAAATTCCTTCACTGTAATTGCAATCTGTTCCTTTGTTGATAACCATAATTCTTCCTAAGCCAGATCAATAGAGCCGTTTGTTTTATCTTATCTGATAAAAAAAATATGTCTTTCTTAAAAAAATTGATCTACTTTTCGTAAATATTTACCTTTGATCATATATAAGGTTGTAATTAGAGTTGAGTGCTTAAGATGGTGAAAATGCGTTAAGAAAACGAATAAAAAATGACATTGGAAGTTTTTAGCTTACTTACCATCTAATTTTGTTTTTTTTATATCAAGCTTTCATTTAGAAGCTTCTTTATGTGGAAATATATTTCTCAAAAGCCTTCTTCTAGAAATAAGCTTTGTTTTAGTTTAATCCTTATTATTAGTATTAATTTAATCTTTATAAGCATTCTAAGTCCTATACTCCAATATATAATCTAGTAAAATTTTTAAACAAACTAATATAATAAACTGCTGCCGCCTCTCATGAAGAATCTTTTCTTATTTCACTTTTCGAGTTGAAAAGTGGGAAATAGTTGGGAGATGGAAGAAGTGAACGGAGAAAAGTCTTTTGTTAGCCAGAAACAAGGCGAAGCCAAATTATTTGAACGAATCCTCATGTGGTCTTCCTTAGCAAAGACGACTTAGCAAAATTCAATTAAAACGAAGAGAAACCACATGAAAATTTACATAATTTTAAATTTTCATAGGATGTTTTCTCCTCTTTAAGCGCCGTTAGAACATTATTGGTCTCCTTTGAGAGGATAAAAGTGCTTGTGATTTTATTATTAAATTAGAAAATAAAAGTCCGACCAATCACGACCAAAAGAGATAATTAGGAAACAGAAAAAAAAAACTAAAAAAAAAGTTAAAAAATTAAGCTAAACAAAGGTTAAAATGGAATTAATTGACGAACATTTTTATTTTCATCTTTCTTTTTATATGAGAAATCTTGAAGTAAATCTAATGATGTAATATAAAATTGTGCTTAAAAAATATCAACATTTAGAATAATCATTACTATATGTCTTTAAATTCTGCAAATCTCTCCTTTGTTTGTTTTTTTGTTCACATCTCATGCATATTTTATTTTATTTATGAAGTTTCCTTCTGGAACATCTTTGCTTACGAATGTTCCACAACATTAAGAATATTGATTCTTTTGAAATTTCTTAAAATTTTAAGCATAATAGTTTCAGTTGGTCTCCACGTTTTTTAACAAAAAATTTGCATTGATTTTTAAAGCTACAGTGTTTGATTCATCTAATAGAGAATTTTGTTTGATTACTAGTATTGCTGTGTAATATGAAGTCACAGATGATAATTCCATCTGTTTGTCCATTTGATTGTGATAAATGATTCCATGTGGATAACACGGATTGGTTCTCCGTCATTTTATATTTGCGTTTTCCCCACTTTGCGGATATTCTATAGGTAGAAGTTACACGTCCAACGCCCAGAAATCGTATTAAAGAATCTTTATTATAAAGCCCAATTTCCTTTATTCATTTACGGGTTACGATTGACTGAATAGGTGAAGTGGAAACCTGAACTTCAATATTGACAGATAAAGGTAAACCGAACAAACTCACCTAGCGAATGCGCAGATAGATGAGAGAGCATATATGAATGTTCTATGTCGCATATTCATGTATAAGTTAGCTTTTAAATTGAAAGATAAAAATTGGATAGCCTACAAGATGAAATGCTTACAATTTTCTATTATTCCAGAATGACGGGCTCCACAGATTCCATCTCTGTAGAGACTTCCTGATGATGGCATCGTAGAGCGAGCATGTTTCCTATCATTTAGATTAGATTTTAATCTGAAGCTTCGCCATGTCGATTTGATTTTAATATTTAGACACGATTTGCTTATCAGTTCAAGAAGAGCTATGCTCCATGGCATTGTTTGGGGAAGTGTGTGTTTATCGGTCCCATGCCGTTATCATTAATTTTAGAGTTAATTTTATTGCACCAGAGCTCCAGTACTCTATTCAAGTACCCTACCTGCTTCTGTTAGATTATACAGCTTGTTTCATAAATAATCATAATTAAATGACCACTTGATAATGCGACAATGATGATCGAAGGGATGTTTTACAAATACAGTTGTCCAATATTAATCTCTTATCAAATTATTCCAATTTATGTGATTTTCTGAAAGATTTTCTCTAATATAATTATAAAATGATAAATTAAAAGAATAATGTTATATTATTTAATAATCAATTGTTGCTCCTTTACGAACAATGACTTTAACATTTCTTTATGGCACTTCAGAATGGTCATTTTGGAGTACACTATATTTGTAAACATGCTCCGGACATTCTCCATATACAAATCTGGACTTCATGATGGCCACATTAGTTTTTTCTTCTGTAAATCGTCCTTGGTGGATTTTGATGCGTGACATGAGATGTTATCTTGTTGTTATATCCAGTCATTACCTCCAATAAAGAGTTCAAAGTAAATCAATTTTTCATATAACAAATGTTGAGACTTTTCAGTGTTCATTCTTATGTCGACAAATCGACAAGTCATATGCAAATATACCCCAAAATTGACTGAAACTTGATGGCGACTGAATTTTTCACGTGATTATCTTCTTCAATTTTGGCAGTAGCATTTGCTTTCACCAGGACCATTTAAGTTGAATTTCTTTTCATTTGAGAAAACAACAAAATGCCATTCCAAGATACTACTGTTTTGCTCATTGAAGTCTGGTTGCTTGTGCACATCATTCAACCTTAATTTGCTGGCTATCCAAATGATGCTATAATAGACATGCTATTCAATCATTCAATCATTCAACCTTAATTTGTAGGCAATTTGTCATGTAGACATGCTTATCGCAATTGGTTAATTGGACGCTTCTTCGGATAATTCTTTTCTTCAGTTTACAATTTTTTTCAGAACGTTTTGATATGCCATAGTTATCTTTTTTTCACGAGTAGGCTGTAAACTACAGTTGTAGAGCTTCTAATTAAGCAAACAATTTCCCTTTCTGACTTTCCAGCACCAAAGTAACAATGAATTTGAAGTATTTGAATTTTGGTTAGAGATTAACTACGAGGCATGATAACAATCAATAAATCTGAAAGCAGATATGCTTAAAATTAAGATAAATTCCTGTGGAGTCATTTGCATAAATTTTAGACCTTTGCCTTTACAAATGAAAGGAGTGGCAGGTGTTCTTTGAGTTAAACATTATGTAACAGAAAATTCTTCAAAAAATCATAACATTTCAGTTATTAAATAATGAAATAATCTTTAAACACCTTACTTGTGCTTACATAAAACTAAAACGTTAAATGAGTCCAGAAAGTAAATAAATGTGACAACTAAACTCTGCATTGTCACAATAGAAAGTACTCTATTTTGACAATAGATTGAAAGAGATTGTATAGAATTGAAGAAAATTGTTAATAATATATAAAATTAGAATAATAATTTGCATCTGTCATTAGCGGTTTCATATCCATTCGAAAATTATCAGTTAATTCTAACTTTTGATGCTTGGCTGTATCTAATGGAATTTTATTGTCAATGTTAAAGGTTCATTAATTCTGCTTAATGATTTATTTAAATGTTGTCGACGACTGTTAATCATAATCGAAGGTAGTAGAATGGAATATATAAAATGCTTCTTTTAATTATAAATGTAAATAATTCACAAAAGTTATATTTTTTATTTATTATTAGAAAACTGAAAGCCTTAAGCAATACTCAATCCTAAGTAGCGTAGGGTCTAGTAATAATCCATTTTATAATAAATTATATTCTGATGAAAGTAGGTGTTAATCTAATATTTCATGATGGAGCTGAATCTTAATTACTGTCAAAAATGCAATGCAGTATCCTTTTTAAAATAAATTAGAACATCTCGTTTTGAGAGCTGGAGGCAAATTTAGACACTGAGAAAGATTATGTACTTTTCAGTAAAACAAAAACCATTCTCGGCGACTTCTGGGAACTGCTATTTAATTAAATTATGAAAAGCTCACGAAGATCATGGAGATATGTGTATTTATTAATTGTAGACTCTGCTGCAGTGTGGAGTTTAAATTAATAAGTTACGACTGTACTTTCAACTTCAAATATGGCATGCTTTGTTTGCATTATAAATACGAGGAAATGAAATTTGGCAAATATTATACAAATCCTTTGAAAATATAACTCTGTTTAAAAATTGTTCTTTCTCTCTTTATTTTTTATGACACCATAGCAGTTAGGTTGATAAGGAAATAAGAAAACGCTCACCAACTAAATGTGTAGAACATTGGCTGGTAATCCTTTCTCCGCGCCTATTGCTGTTATAAATTGTCGAGTAATAATGTCTTTTTATCGAAACAGACTTAGAACGTTTCCTTTTCATTCTGTTGAGCTACGCTTTCTCATGAATTAACTTGCTGATAATGGCTGAAAGTGGCGGTGACGGTTGCAAAAAACCTATTCTCGGTGAAATTGAGACTGAAATCCTTTACGTTCTAAATATATTTTTTCCTCTTATTCTTCTTCGAATAGGATTGCTCGAATTTAAGTAGTGATAACGTTAAGAGAAGCCAGTTTGTATCAGTGGGAGAAGATTTTCTTTATTTTTGCGATGAAACCTAAAGATCCACTTTCTTTCTCAAGCAATATTTTTGGCAAGGCAAAATATATATATAGAAAGAACAACAGAAGAAAAGTAAAGTAAAGCTTAAGAGAGCGAAAAAAAAACAATAAACATTAAATAAAAAATGTTACCAACCAAGGAAATCGATCCGTTCTTTGCTTCTTTCGTGTGTTGTAGAGAAATAATTTTATTCAGTATTTCGACATCTGGCACAAGTGAAACTTTTAAAATTTAACGCTTTTTTATCCGGCAAGGCTTGAAATAAATTTTTCTTTTCGGCTCTTGGAAAAGTTTGAGAACTATTTTCAGGTATTATTGACATTCTTTTTTTTTTCTTCTTGAAACAAAAGTTTGAAGCTTATTTTAAATCTATTAAAAAACTTTTCTTTTCAAGTTAGTTCATTCGACCGCATTTGACTTAAATTATTAAGAGAGAAGCAAAAAAATTATTTCCAAATTTTTTGTGCAAATACAATCGATTAAATGAATCCTCGTTTCAAATCAGTTATCGGCAGTAACTAGAATCGCGACAATGATAGGAGAATTAGTTAATACGTGATGACGGTGCCATAGAACAAATAAACATTCTTGTCCACAGCGGGATTTGAATCTGTGACCTTTGCCTCCGCTGTTTGACCTCTGAGCACAAAGGTTACACGAGACCATCATCCAAGTGACCTGTGGTTACATCTGCCTGATGATTCCATTAAATGCATTTATTTTGGCGGACTTTCAGCCTAAACTTCTAAGAAGTATACATTCTGTATTTATCGCACACGTTTGAAGTTAACGAAAATATAATAATAATAATAATAATAATAATAATAATAATAATAATAATAATAATAACAATAATAATAAATGTGGACAGAAATAATTTTAAATAAAATTAAAATATTCTAAACATGCTTCCTATATCAAAGTTCGTTGTCTTAAAAGTGACTATATTTTAAAATTGAAAATCAATAACTCAGGCTTAACTAAGCTAATCTTCATTGATTTTTCCTAATTAATATAAAATAAGGTAAAATTGAATATCAATGTAACTATTTCACTTAGAAGAGAACTGTTAGTTTCATTACAAATAATTACCAGTTCAGAAGGAAAATATTTATTTCAAGGTAAAATCATATACTAGGACAATTTCGGCCTGTTTCTCGGCTGTTCATTTTACATCCATGCCATAAATATCCATCTTCGTGTGCTAATGTACCTGAAATATAATGTCAGTGTTTTCTATGAGATGAAATATATTCTAATATACGATTCCTTCATCCGAAAACATCTGTTAGATACATCAACTTTGGACATGATGATTGAAAAGGGGAAAAAATTTCGAAATTTCGAGTTTAAACGTCTCTAAGATATCAATCAAATTTTTATGCATATGGCTAGACACAGACATTTCAAAAAGTATGATATGAGAACGAAACCCTCTACGAAGACATTTTCAAATCGTATGTTTAAAGGGAAAAGGATTGTATGATGTAGAACTCAAAGAATAAAAGGAGAATGCAAGTAGATGGAGAGTGTACTTTAAGACAGTCTGCATTTCATATCCTTAGGTCCTAAGTAGCTAAATGTAAAAGTTTCGAAAATCTACAAATTTTTCTAAGAAATATTCAGACGAAAACGAGAATCTTGAAAACACAAAACCGGTGCATTTATACTGGTTGGATTTTAAAACTTTTAAGTTTCATTTGAATTTACCCCCTGGTCATTAATATTCCACTGTGATCTTGCAAAACGTTACTATCATTCGTAAATAACCTTATCACTAGTCAGTAATCCCCACAGTGTGGATAGCATCTTTTCCATAATCCGAAAAGGACAAAACCCAATTGAAGCGATGAGATCGAAGATATTAGAAATCAATATTTAATAAAAGAAACATAATCTCATCCAAATCTGATCAGAGTGATTAGTTGTTTACAGTATAATGAATCTGTGGTCACCTACAGATATTGGTTTTGTATTCGTATATTCGATCGATTTTGCCAGAAGACCGCCGCTGTCCGTCATCTCGTCAATCACTAGGATTTGTGTAATAATGTTTTCGAAAATATTTCATTATCATCAGGGATATCCATTAGAAACAATACGGCATATGGGAATGTTTAAACGAATACAGACAGACAGAAGGTGTAAAGGAGTAGATTTGGAAGACTATTAAATTTTTTATGATTACAATATACAGGTATCCCTCGTTAAACGCCACCTCATTTTACTTGTTTTCGCTATAAAGATTTTTAAAAGTTAGTGCAGTAGGCTCATAATGATGTAACAGAAGTTGTGGAACTAGTTAGACCTAATAAGATCTATTGTTGGAATCCTTTGTAAAGCTACCATAATAAAAAGAAGTCATTGTGATCAAAATACTTTTAAGATCAAAAAACGGAGAAATGCTATCACTGGAGAAGTTATAAAAAGCTACCAACATAATGAGCTCATTTTACACGATTTAATGTTACGCGATTATTTTATATAATCAAGAATCACATAAAGCGAGGGACACTTTTATATGATTGAAGGAAAAGTCTCGTAATAATATAGGGTGATTCATTAGTAAGGGGTTTCGGAAGTCGATACAAGAGTTATCTTCTTAGATATAGGGGAAACGCTTTATATCAACGAGTAGAGAAGGTCTGCATATTTTGTACGCACCTTATAGGTCTTTCATATGATCACCCTTGGTGACGAGGCAGACTTCAATCCTGCATTCTTGTTCCTGCCACATAAATCCCATCAACTAGTGGTCGATACCAATGATTGTATAAGTGATCCTTTCTGGCAACTGAGCTAAATCACGTGGTATAGAGGCACGAACACGTGATCTTTGACGTAACCTCATGAGAAGAGGATTGTTTCGCCGATGACTTGTCTATCGGTGGAGTTTAAGCAACTTCAGGCACGGCTAGCCACTGGTTGGGTGACTAGCCAGATACTTGCTGGACTCGCTGCTGGGAGAGACGGCAATTGGGACACAGCTATTGGGTCGGACCCATTTGCTGACTGACCAGCGCTGGATGTCCAGCAACTGGGAGGTGATACCGGTTGTGCGTCCACGGTTCGGAGGACACATTAAGTCGTCGGTTCCTGCTGCTACTGTCATCTCGTAACAGTCGTTACGTTAACGGGATGGCGCAAAATTCCCTCTTAGGAATACGCGCCCAGATTATCGTTAATAGCCAAAACGGCGATAATCTACCCTCTGTACCAGACGATAACCCCATTCTCCTCAGACGGCATTGCCCAGCACATTAATATGTAGTTTCCTGAAACTTAGAATACCATGCACGCATTATTTGTCTGTAGGTGATTCTTTTTGATATTTTTGAAATCCTCCCCAGACCATTAGTACTTCTCATATTTTGCGATTTCTACATGTACACTCCAGTCCCGTTATCAGTGTGGGGTTTTTTGTTACTAAGAATTGTTATGCATTTTTATATTACTGGGAAGTTTCAAATAAGAGCAACCAAACAGATGCCTTAGAATAGGTTCGGTTTCTTTTTTCAACGCGGATTGATATCAGCTTGAGAGTTTCGTTTTAGTTCCCGTTATCTAAGCGAGGTCTTGAATTAGTAACCTATACGATTTAGGATTCATTTACGAAATAATCGAAATAAGTGTATCAGTAAATTTTATTTTAAAAATGAATCAGAACATGTAACAAAGATAAAAATTTACTTTTGAATAGCATTGAAGTTGCAGATTCTTGATATTTTACAAAACAAATAGCCGAAGAGAAAGGCTTTATTTCTTATGGTGAATTGGAACGACACAGTGAAACGGTAAAAAAAAAAACCAAAAAAACCAAAAAAAAAAAAAAACCAAACGGTAAATGCATGCGCATTTTGGTTTTATTTCATTTTAGTGAAATAAAAGTATAGAAAGCTTTGTGTTCATCATCATTTCGTTATGTCTAACCTACACCTGATAAATCTATAATAATACGCTATGTCTGTCATTGTTACTGTTCTATCGACTTACGAAAACCCGAAGGACTTATGAATGGTTGAGAGTGTGTTTTTTAAATTTGAGTCTACTTATTTTAATTATCCTGAAATGTAGGACAATTTAACGCAAAAGTTGAACTATTGGCCTTAATTGCTTCTGACAACTCAGGCAGTCAGTGGCGACTGTTGAAGAGCCTTCGGGAGAGCAAATTCCCTCGTCTAAACATCCCAAGTTCCTATTTTCTTTCAAAATTATTTTTAACCCTTTCGCTGTTATTAGGTAAGAGCTATTTACTTCGTCGATGTTGTTAAACGGGCAGCTCGTGACCAGCGACGGTTGGCAACCATTCAATTACAGTGCAGTGATTGCGTCACTTCCTCGTCCTCACTCTCTGATTGGGAAGGAATTGTTCCTTCCGTTCTTGTTGATGGCTCTTCTGCCGATTTCTGATCGTTATTGATCGTTTTGCTTTCGTAGTTAGAGGCGTGACGTCAACGCATATTTACAACGCTTCCTTTCGTTAACTGTTTTCCAGATTTATGGATTGTCACGTCGGGGATTTTAACCCTGTAATTGTTTCAATCGATCGGAAGACGTGATGTAGAGTGTATTTAAACGTTACCTCTTGTTGATGTATTGACAGAAATTGAGGGTTTTTTCCCCTCGATCTGTAATTAAGTTTTTTATAACGTGTGGTTCTTTTTCCAGGTAATTAGTCCAATCGAGTTTGTTTTTAATAGATAATTAATAACTCTATTTATTAAATTAGAGTAATAATTGTTGACATCGCTTTGAAACTAAGGAGCGGTATGATCGAAACAGACAGCGTTATTTATGAGATTCAGAATCGTAGATAGGAGAGATAAATTGCTCAATTATTATTAAAGTCGGTTACGTTCTCTAAAAATCAATTATCGACAAAGTCAGGTTCTTACATTTAAAACTGTATCATTGATGATATGAAAATTCAAAACGTGGATTATCATTAGAAACTTTAGATGTACAGTATTAACAAAATTTATGACAGTAGTAACAGTTTCGCAAAATTTTGATAAAGTTGATATTCGACTCGAGAAATTTGCTCTTTAGCATGGCTATCTCTTGCTGAACTTACATGAAATTCTAATACATTCTAAAGAACACTAATTAGTAAGGAAGGAACAATTGATTGTCGTTTTGGTTACATCGAAATAAATTAAGAAGCAAAAGAGATTATTCGTTGTTCATCCTTTGCTCTTTAATTAATGATGATGTAAATTGAAACGGCCATCACTTTTTTTTTTCTTACGTCATTTTAGTGGTGACCCTTTCTCCATTATTAAGATTCATGTATGGTTCTTTGTTTTCTTCCACATACTAAAGGGTACTATTCCGATATCAATATCCATGAAGGAGTAAAAATAATTTCCGTTCTCATTTCTTGACATCTCAACGACACACTTGCACCCCAACAGTCGTTGACTCTAATTTCTTGATTCACGGTTGAGTCAAAGTTTCAGCTGCAACCTCTGGAAGGGGTTAGGTGTTCGGATGTTTTATTTCCATTGTTCTCGTGTATTGCTTGGGCTCAGTTACCCTCTCCTCCCCACATTTATTCCTGGCAAACGTCCAGTTACCGACCGCTCATTTCCGACATATTTTTCACGCTAGCCGCTTGTTTTTGTTATGACAGCCATTTCTGGTGGAATGACAATGTTGTGCCTGAACACCACAGAGCGCCGCCGCCGATTTAGTGATGCCAAATTTTGCTCTCCTGGGTCCTTCCATCATTCATTGTGGAGAATTTATATCGTGTATTAAATTATTTACTTCAGTGAGAATTTTGTTGATGTTATCATCTGTTTTTATGGCTACATTTGTAAGGAAATATGAGGGAATTTTCGGGGAGACTATATTGTCACCTCAAAGGTTGGAATGCATAATAACTTAATTGGAAAATTTCGTTCCGACTTTAATGCAGTACGTTATTATTACCTCCTTTCTGTTATTTAATTCAAATCGAATTTTAGTTTGAAAATATTTTACGAAACATAATTTATTTATTTATTTATTTATTTATTTATTTATTTATTTATTTATTATTATTATTATTTATTAATTTAAATTTTACGTGCCGTTAAATATAGATGCTAAGTCAACATGAGCACGGCTATATCAAGAGAGAAGCAAACAAAACATTGCCAATCACATTTTTTACATGACATTTACAGTTTACATTTGCACTATTCATAAAAAAAATAAAAAACATCAAAATCATTTATGTAACTTAAGAAAAATATTAAAAGACCGAATCAGACGGTGAAACGAAAAACGATAATAAAATCCACAAATTAGAGAAAAATGCTCATTACGAAGAAGAATAGAAAGCATCTTAAAATTATTATAAGACACGGGTATAGAATGAGTAAACCTCTAAAAACAAGTAGAATATATTGACATACTAAAACCTATTTTCCAATTAGTGATTTTCATGCGTACGCGTTTTTCAAGCGTCTGTCAGGTGATTTTTTCAAGATCTGTCGAGGTTTGATTTTCACACGTTTTTCAGGCGTCGTTTTCGCTATGCATTCTGGGTAGTGGTCTTCGCCGCAGATGGAGAATCATGGTTGCCGTAGCTAGTGTTTGCCGACACGGGTTTTCCTGACTTTTCCCTCGTGAATGACAGGTTCTAAAAATTTGATAAACATTACTAAGTAGAAATGATATAGTAATAAATTCAAAACGCCAACGTGATCGGAGTGGTCAATATCCTCTTTTTCATTGTCTTGAGGCATTCTATAATCACCAGGCCAGCTCACTGAAAAAAAAAATGGCGACAATTGGAGGCCGACTACAAGTGTGAAATAATCTGAAATAGAAGAATTTTCTTCTAACAAAATCTAAGTTTTAGAACTTTATTATATAAATGGCTTTATGTTTCAATCAAAATACTGGAAATATATGTACAAATAAATATTGTAATATTTTTCAAAGTAGCTCCATGTATGGTCTGATGCCCGAGTACGCGGGTTCGATCCCGGCCGAGGACGGCGAGGATTTTTCAGGGGGAAATCCTGAGATCACGCACTTCCTTCGGACGGGAAATAAAGCCGTTGGTCCCGTTTAGTCGTTTGCCGGCTGCACGTTAAAGAACCCTTGCGAGGCAAAATTTGCGGCCCCTATAACGCCGTCCTGAAATGACCATAGCGCTTGAAAAGGACGTTAATATCAAACAAACCAAACCATGTATGGAGGAACAGAAAAGCAACTTTTTTATAAAAAAATTTGAAAGCACATATTACGAAGTTAGAAATTTGTGAAATTAATTATTGGATAGATTAAATATTTAATAAATCTCTGTGATGTGTTAAATGTAGTGTTCGCTTGCTTCAGGCCCTCTTAGTCGCTATAATTCAATGCTCAAGCAAGCCTACAATCGTCGCCATGTTTTTTCAATGAGCTGGTCTGATGAATATAGGAAGCTTTGCCATGAGGGAGCGACAATTGTTTGAAGATCAACTTGTTCGGACGCCATGATTTTCAAAGAGACTCGACCAATCAGATCAGACCAAAATCAGGATAACCCTGAAAATCGCAAAATGGAAAACTACCTCAAATCACGTCGCGCTTTTCAGTGGCTTTACAAATCGCTTTAAAATCGCTAAATGAAAAACAGCCTTTTTCTGAACTTTAACATTTCAGAAGAAGAGTAAGGTTGTTCCGAATCAGTTTTAAAATATCGTATAAAGCCATACGAGGAAAATATTTAAATGTTTTTCACCTAAATATATAGGGTGTACATAAAGTTCGATATTACTTTCAAATTTTTTTATGGAAAAGCTTTGAAACGTATCACTACCGGCAATACGAAATTTTGAATAGAAAACTTTCAAAGATTTTTCAGTGTTTCTTACAAACACTCCATATGGAAGCCTCATGTAATGCGATAAATGTCCACACGATAATCTACTTCTTGCCAGACACAGCCCAACATGTCCCTCCGTGAGTGCGGCTGTCGCTTGCTCAATTCTCTCCCTCATTTCCATAACATCTTTGGAAGAGCCTTGTGTAGTTTACTTAAAAATGAGGCATTCCCGTGCAATTTAAATGTCGTTCATCCCAACACTATACAACAGAGGTCGCTTGCATGCTGTAGGAATGGCTCAAAGAAATCAGCTTTCGGACTTCGAGAGGCACAATAGTCGGGTGCCACTTTGCAGGCAAAAGTATTAGAGAGACGTCAACTTTGCTAAACATCCCCAAATCATCCATTCAAAACGTCATTCGGGCGTGGAAAGAAAAGGGTACTACAACAACAACCCAGGATCGAAATACCCAAGTTATGTCGGCAAGAGACCGAAGGGCGCTTCGCAGGATGATCACTGGGACGACTGTTCAGAGAACTGCATTCACTGGCTTTTCACGCAAAGTTGCGGCCGACACACCCTTATCAGCACCTGCAAGGCGGGAGATTATAATGGTCCAGACGTCACTGGACTCTGGAGCAAAAGCGGATGGTTGAATGAAGTAACGAGTAAAGTTTTAAGTATGGCGAATGCCTGGAGAACATCATCTGGTAAATATGTAGTGCTCGCAGTGAAGGAGGGTTAGTTATTGTGTGGGGGTATTTTGATCTGGACGGTATGCCCGATAGAATAGAGGCTGTCATCGCAGCAAAATGTAGACCAACTAGATACTAAAACCTGCAATTTTCTAAGTGTTCCCATTAAATTAGAGGTGTCCTATGACTTTTGG
Organism: Rhysida immarginata; assembly: GCA_023313115.1. NCBI lineage: Eukaryota > Metazoa > Arthropoda > Chilopoda > Scolopendromorpha > Scolopendridae > Rhysida > Rhysida immarginata. Next base: position 1,483,032 of record JAHWFO010107465.1, on the reverse strand, counting down.
CAAGGTAATATAATTCCTCCATAAAAATATTTTAAAAGTGTTTTGTGTTTTATTAAAAAATTTCTGCGCTTTTTTTGTAGCAACTTACTAAAAATTATATTCTGAGACTACGGAATGAAAATATGTATATTTTCTCAAAATTCTTAGCTATTTGTGAATCTGTAATTCAAAAAGACGTTAAAGAAACACGAGCTATTCCTATTCATCTCGTACAGAGGTTGAGTCAAAAGTAGGGGCCGACTCGGGAGAAGGGTTGGGTTAGAGTTTGACGAATTCTGGGCGAAGACCATTTACCACAAGGGTATATCGCAGTTTATTAAGAGAAAAGAGTGGGAAGAAACGTCAGTACGAATTTGAATGCCATAGACATTGTGCCACCTGCGTCAGTCAGTGTAAAAATATGGCAGAAAAATTGGTGATACGCGCACTCCTTCGTCACTATTGGAAAAAGGGGACCAGTGCGCGAGCAGCAGCCGCCGAAATTTGCACGGTGGAAGGTCAGGATGTGACCAATGAATGGACAGCACGACGGTGGTTCTCCCGCTTTTCGTCTGGAGACATCGGCCTGGAAGGTGCGCTAAGGAGCGGAAGACCCAAAGAATTGGATGACGCTGCCCTACGGCAACAAGTGGAAGGCAACCCAGGCAGCACCACCCGTGGAGTAGGGGCGGACATCGGCACATCACAATTGAGTGTGGTTCGGCATCTGCACGCCATGGAAAAGGTCAACAGGAGCTGCCGAGTTGTGCCCCACGAGCTGACGCCCCCGCAAGCACAACAACGGGTGAAGATGTGTCGTCAAACTGCTGGAAAACCCCTGGTTCTGCTACATCCAGCATACACTCCCGACCTGGCACCTTCCGACTACCATCTCTTCCGGTCCATGGCGCACTTCCTGCGTGGATACGCTTCGCCAATGTCAGCGAGGTTGAAGACGCCATGCGTGACTTTTTCGCCCAGAAACTGGAGGAGTGGTTTCGCGAGGGCATCCGCCAACTGGCTGATCGTTGGATGAAGACCGTCGAGCTTGATGGACTCTACTTTGAAGATTAGCAATGAGTGCCCATTTAAAAGTGTGCGCGGTGATCGGCCACTACTTTTGACTCAATCTCCGTAAATATGTATAATTAAAAAAAACACCGACTTTTTTGTGAGTTAAAATTCAAAATAGGTAAAGTATTTTGTAAGGAACATTTTTGCAATAAATTCTCCTTTATTATTAAATAACACTGAAAAAAATTTCATTTTCAATGGGAGTTTGAAAATACGGAGATATTTTCATGTAATCGTATTCCTTATAAAGGAATCAATAAATTCATTTCCCTATTTCTGTCGAGATATTGGATTGCAAATTAAATGAGCAATGAGAAAAAAACAAGTATAAAGTCCTACAGAATTCTCGAACGAGCGAAGATCTTTTTACCTTTTTTGTTATTGCATATTTAATTGAATAACATACTAATAGATTTCAGACGAAATCGACTTCCGTACTTTGTCTCATTTCTGTTGCTATGGTTCAGCTACGAGAGAATAATGAAGGGGGCGAAGGAAAGCCATTTCAAACATCTTTTCGGGCCCCCTTACCCCCTTTTTTCCTTTACTTCCAAACCCCTAGTCATCGTTATTTTTCAACGTTGAATAAAGCGTTTAACGTAAAGCTCCATAGTTCAATGGAAATTAGTTAATTTTTCAATTAAATTCACCGCCTTATCGTTTAGATGAAGGCAGCCAGCGAGAGAGGGCAAAATCAATGGGAGTATTTAACGGACCAAAACGGTTTTTAAATCATTTTCAATGGAAATTCCTTTTTAAAATTCTTTGAGTAGTTTTTCTTTTCTCTGGAAAAAAAAAAGATAAAAAGAACGAACCATTGACGAGAGATTTTTAAATCATAATTACTCCTCTCAAAGAAAGAAAAGTTGAAATTCTTGTTCTCAAAATAAAAGAGAAAATGATTTCTCTATTTTTCCCCTCATTCTTTTTAAAGGTTTTCATTTTTATCCTTAACCTTCGTTATGATCTTTAATGTCAAATTAACATCGGAGTTAAAATTTTAAATTCAGATAGAATATTTTAATTAATTTTCAGGAATTGTGTTTTAAACGATCGCTTTAGAAGTCAAACTAATTATGTAAAAAGTTAAAGCTGTATATTGGTATATTGTTAATGTAAGCAGGTTGGGCTCCTGCAGTATAATAAGCCAAGTCCGTATAAACCCACTAAATGAAATTCTATTAAGCCGGAAATTCGAGTCGATTAAATTCCTCTTGTCTAAAAATCCAGTCTAATATCTTTAAAAACACACAAAAAAGGAATTAATATAAATTCCGGGATTCTTTGAAACTCTACCACTTAAATTACCTGAATTCTGCCAACAAATATGAATTTCAACATCTCTTTTTCCTATTTAAACGACTGCAATTACACAGCCCCCGCCCTTTTGTATTTCTCGGTTTGCTTTGCAGAATTCTTCGGAAATTTTAAAATTTTCTAACAGGAAACTGCCACTATAATCCTTTCCATTAAGCAGCCCGAGATTGCATTTCTCTCTTGTACAAATTAATTGTACAAAATTAACGCCTTTATTCGCGTAATTAAGTTCATTAAAGAAAGTCGTTACTGCGTGAAATCGGACGAAATAAGAGGGAAAAATCCTCGGTACTGGTAACGAAGTAAGTTTGAAAAGTAGTTAATTTATCTTCACTCCTGATTCTAGAGATTAAATAAACCAAATGGATGGTGAAATGCTCAGGCAATAAAAGTAATTGATTCGATTTTCGTGTGGAATCGGAGCGAAGGTTGAAATTCCTAAATAACGATTTTGAAACACTTTCAGGAATGGAGATTACTTAATATTAAAATAAATAGATATTTTTTTTTGACTAACTCAATAATTTCTGATAAAATTTCTAAATCTTCTACAAATAGAACAGATGTAGATGAAATAATACGCAGAATATAAACTAATCTACAGGGTGTCCACAAAGTCTGGGTACATGGGAAATTTCACTATTTTGTTTATTTATGTTAGTTTTCCGAGGGGGGAAAGGCGGATGTGGTGGTTTAGCAGTGTATAAAATTATGACATAAACAATTAAATGTAAAAAATAATAATTTACCTTTTTTACTTTTGTTTAAATTAAATAAAAAATACTTTACTTTTCAAAGTTTATTTATTAAGTAGCGGAAGAATGGAGCATTTATAATGTTTTCACAATGTCCGTCTGTCTGTCCGTCCGTCCCCTTAATAATTTCCGCATTCTTTGAGGTAGAAGGTTGAAATTCGGAATGTAGCTTACTATGGGCATGTGCACCTTCACTATTTAGTTTAGTTTTGATTGGCCCACTGGGGTCGGAGTTTCGGGGGCGGAAATTAGAGGGGACCAAAAAATCTACCCGTATTTATGCATATAAAAGAGTGAAATTCGGTATGCAGATTCCTCTAAGCAAGATCAACATTACTGTACAGTTTGGGCCAAATTGTCCCAATCGGGTCGGAGTTGGGGGGGGGGGGGGCAGTTGAACTGGCTTTAGAACTATGACAACATATGGCATGTCATATATCATTAGATCGGAAATGATGAGAAACGAAAGAATATAGAGCTCTTTTTCATTTTCTAAATACAAAGCTTAAGAAAATCAATTTTTGATTAAAATAATGGGGGGGGGGGGGGGTTAAAAAGTGCAGATGAAGGAATAAAAAAAAAATATATGAACTCAGGGCTTCCGCTGCTTTCCTATACCTTCCTCCGGAGGCTTAATTTCTTGTATTATTTTTCCTACCCATCAAATTATGCATTGAAAATGATGGAAATCATATTGAAAATATTATTTATTAACATTAGAATTAAATAAAATTGTTTTGTTTTAAAAGTATGTGTTAATCCCCTATGTACCCAGACTTTGTGGACACGCTATATTATTAAAGGTGTATCCAAAAAATCTGTATAATTTAATTTTTTTGGAATATTTTTGCAACAATTTTTTATAAAATACTTTTGCTTTATTGATGTTAAGTCTGCATAAAGTTTAATTATGAAACGAGTATTCAAAACAATATACTTCAAATTTTTTTTATTAGTTAATAAAATTTTATTTTGCAAAACTACTCTCCAAAAAAGTCTGAATAATACATAAAGATATCAAAACAATATCAAAGAAAGATTGCATCAAACATAACTCATCATTCAGTTTGTTTTTCTGTATTCTCAATGACATCTTATATCCGTGTGGGCATGAAATTTATCAGTGTTTGTAACAGTGTCAGAGAAATATCGTTGCAGCTTTTCAAAGCTGCCTCCTTTAAACTATCTAGGGTTAAATATTGTTTGTTTTGGCGTACACCTTCCTGGAAAAAATTCCCCATAAATTCTCTATGGAATTTAAGTCAGGATTTCTGGCTGGCCATGCCATGACTCGGATATGATGGGAGTCAAACAATGCCTTTGTCGAATATGATGTGTGAATGGGCGCGATGTCCTGCTGGAAAATCTAGTTGGGACCATCAAGCTGTTACCCGATGGACAGCAAGTGATAATCCAGGGCGTTTAGATAGTCCTCGGTATTCTGTCTGCCGCTATGAATACCAGGTCGGATTTTCCGCAGAAGCCAAAGGCACCCCAAATTCCTGATGGAGCCGCCGCCGCCTGGCTGCCGACTGAAGAATGTCTTGAGTTCGTTGCGCAGGTCATGCCAGTAACATGCCCAGTCATCTCGTCAGTAAAGATAACAGTTTCCCATTCAGATGTCCAGGACATGTGATCAGGAGTTGATGTGCAGCAGTTAGAGGAGATTTTTTGCCATTCTCTTATAAGAAATTGTTGGCTGCTCTTTGAGGTAATTATGAACGATGGTCTTGGAAACTGCTCCTATTTCTTCTGCAGTTTCTCTCACTGAAAAAGCAGATTCTGTCGCAAGTCGAACCATCCTCCGATCATCTGGTGCAGTGGTTGTTCTTGAACGTCTAGAGTGGGTTTTGGCTTCCACCCTTAACCTTTTCTTATGATCTTGTAAAAACCAGGAATCGACTTAACAATGCGTCTGGCAAGTTCTTTGTTATTATATATCAATTCTATAATTTGTAGTAAGTCTTACAATTCTAGATGAAAACATGAGATAATTCTCCATGGATTCTGATACGAAGGCTAAAGATTTCTTACACAGATAGTTTTTATTAAAAATTTTAATCTCAGCTGTGCCTGGAGACTAGAAAAGAGGTTTCATTTTCTTCTTCATGATGAGAAAAAAAAGAGATTATTTTCATCTCCTCTTCATTTTTTCTTATCTCCTTTTCTTAGACAGTTTTTCTAATCTTTTTTCTTTTATAAACTTGAAGTTTTAATTATGTGCTTTACTTTTTTAAATTCAGCAAGAAATTTTAAGCCTTAAAAAGGCTGTAGTCTATTTTATATAGATTCCAGATTCTAAAGCCTATGATTTTTCTAAAGAAGATGTTGTAAAGATTTAGGGAAAATATTAACAATATACATTTATATAAAACGGAAAACCTGCCCTATGAAAAGGTAACTTCAGCATAAAACATTTTATGATACAACTACGTTTCAAAAGTTTAGAAACCTCACTGAAACATTATCGGGATAATTTTTTTTGAGCTAATCAACGATAGAAATAATAAACTTAGAAATTTTGAATATTTTCCTTCAATAGTATCATTATTATAGCTTTCAAATAGAGGAAAAGATGAAAAGGTGGCCTCTCCTTTTGTTTTTTTTTTTGTACCTTAATAAAAAGTTATAAGCTATCATATATCGCAAAGAGTGTGGTTTTTTATTAGCATGAAGTACTATTTTTTTGAAATAAATAAAATGCCCAAAATTTTGAATAATCATTTTTTTTTGGTTAGTCCAAACAGATCAGATGACGGGGGCCCCCCCCCCCCCCTCGGAGAAAAATATATACAGGGTGTCTCAGAATTCATGGTACAAACTTCTACGGATGATAGGTAGTGCTAACAGGAACAATGATTTCCTATGCCATTTTTGCCGTTAAGCCCTCTTATGGGAGATAAACGCCACTAAAGGTGAGGTTGCTGCCCCTGGAGGGTGGCTGCCGGAAGATCACAAGCTTGCTGCTATCCGATACCTCAACAAAAGTGGAATCTTCTGATACCAAAATCAGTGAATTTGTTGATATTACATTTACTATTAAAGTTCACCCATCATTTCCAAAGAAACAGAAGATCATTTGGCAGTATTATTGAAATAACTTTTACTGCATCTCATGGAGCATTACAGCCTCACAGAGCGGGTGGATATGGTTCTCATATACGGAGAAGCAAGGTTCAGTGGGCGTGCTGCTGCACGGCTGTATCGAGAGCGTTTTCCACAGCGACTTGTACCACAGCACACCATCTTTGCCGTATTGTACAACGTATGAGGGAGACTGGAACTATCAATGTCCATAGACCAGATGCAGTTCGCCCACAAACCTCTCGGATAGACCTACTGGTGGACAAGGTGCTTGAAGAGATTGGTGAGAATCTATCCACCAGTACAGAGCTGTGGCAGCAGTATGCTCAAGACTGTTTTGTAAATGCTTAACATTACCATTTCTCAGTAATGACATTTGTGTGCAATAAAATTATGTGAATTACAAAATACTGGAGACCAAAGTGCTTTTGTTTGTCTAGTATTGAAGACATAATTCTAATACTGTATTCCCCATTAAATTTTAATGTACAACACGCAATTATCTTTTAATACAAAGAAGCTTGTGATTTTCAGGCAGCCATCCTCCAGGGGCAGCAACCCCACCTTTAGTGGCGTTTATCTCCCACAGGAGGGCTTAACGGCAAAAATGGCATAGGAAAACATTGTTCCCGTTAGCACTACCTATCACCCCTAGAAGTTTGTACCATGAATTCTGAGACACCCTGTATATGGAAATTTTTTTTTACTAAAGTCAAGAATAAAATCAATGTTCAATAGTCAAACATTAAAATTAATTATTAATAATACGTACTATTTCCTACAATAAAACTTAGACGAGTTTTCTCTGGACTAAAATAAACATAATACTCTTTCTTCTATAAAAACAAAAAATTAACAACTCAAAATAATTAAAGTTTAGTTCTTGCAGAAGGACACTCCTCCGTGTTTGCGTTATTTATTTAACGCAAAAATCACAGACATAGTAACATCCTTATAGTGCGGCAAAATCACTATGAGCTCACATTGACATTGCACCCGTTCTTCTCTCTGGCTTTCGCTTTGTTTTGCTACCATTGCAGAAGATGCAATTAGCGTTCTTGTTTTCAGGTATTCTGTTCAGGTTAAGGGCATCTTCCGATTCGGAATCCTTATCTATAATTTCCTCTTTTTCTTTCTCTTCCTTGCTGCTCTCTGGGCTTTGGTACTAATGCTTCGCCCTCTACCATTGACAGCATAGGCTCTACTGCGGAGACCATGGCCTCTGTTATGGCTACGACTACATTCCCCACCAAATAAAATAAAGAAATCAAAATGTTGATCACAAACCCCGAAGACCATATTATTTTGATCATATTATTTGGACCATATTATTATTAATTAATAGAACAACAACAGGGGAACGAATTAAAGAAAAGCACTGAGTTTGATAAACAACAATAATATCGTCTAAGGAAAAAAGCTTACTTGAATTTATCAGATATATATTACAACAACAGTCTCTTTTGCACATTTATATAATGAACAAAACAAGAAAACATTCGACAAGAAAAGCTTTCGTTACTATCATGCGTTGATAGTATTGCTTTACCGAAAGAGGAATCAACAGGATGGGATGTCTATACCTCAATTATGCAACTAGTTATTGTTTTATTGGATATTCTACCAATTTTCTAGATGGCATTAATATTTGATTTATTGGGCTGGTGGCATATTTACAAGAGGGAGCCACCTTTTCCTCTATACTTTTATTTTTTCTGTTGATGGATAAATGAAGAAAAAGTGAATTTTTTTAAACTTGCATAACTATTTTAAAATTCTGAAAAAGCGCTTTTATGTTTTAAATATTTAGAAACACCGAATAATATGACAGCTGCTCAATTTTAAAACTTATCTGCTCAGTTTTATATTCATACACAGCAATCTTCAGCTGTTTGTGTTAGGAAAAATGGGATAGCAAACTCAACTCTTTATTCAAGAAAGATACGAATTCGAGAACTCAGGAGTTCTGGGAAAATATTATCAGAGATAGCAAAGAATGTTAAGAGATCTATATTTACATTTGCAAATGTTTGCAACGAATTGAAGATGATGGCATTATTATTAAAGATTCCCAGAAAAGAAGTGGGCGTCCTAAATGCACTTGAAAACGTGAAATTGGAATATTGAAATTCAAAGTTCAGAAATATAGATTTGACACCACTTCCAGATACAGTATATGCATTGGAATGGGATGCAGGAATTAAAAAGAAAAATAATGCAAATAACCACAATATGGAGGAGAACAGAAGACTGGATTTAAAGCAAGCGTTTCAAAGATTAAGAAAATTATTATATAAGAAATTGGTAAAAACACCAATTTCCCAAATTAAATGGGGGACCACGATTGGTGCCGGATATTGTGCAGTGATGAAGCTATATTTTCTTGAGAGTGGGGATAAAACGAGTATGAGTTTACAAATAACAACATGAAATCCTGACTGCATCCGTAAGAACGTGAGGTTTCCACAAAAAGTGATTGTTTGTGGATGTATGGGTTCATCAGTGAACTACTCATTCTAACTGCATCGATGAATTCTGATTTACATGTAAACTGAACTTCTTTAGCATTTTCTAGTTTCAAGTGCCGAAAACCTTTTCGATGATAATCAGTTCTTGCTACAACTGAAATATTCTCACTGTGCCAAAGCTGTTAAAGACTGTTCAAGGTAGTGAAATGGGGGTCACGGAATTCCCCCCATCTTAGCTCTACTGAGAATAAACATGTTTGGAACACTATTACTCCAGAAAAATGTATAAAATATTAGCAACATCAATGCCTCGAAGGATAAATAACAACTAATTTTTATATCTCTAAATGGTTTTTATATTCTCTCACCGATTTATCTCCATTGTTGGATGGACTATATAGGGTTCATTACTAATGCACCAACTAAAGATTAACTTTCCAAGTTTTGTCTCTCACCTTATAAGTATCCTCTGTCTTGAAAAGAAGTGAGTATTCACTATTATTTTCAATGGAAAACTGGCGAAAGTTGACGCTTGACCTTGTATCAGGTTGTTGCAAAAGTTTTTTCCGGATTTTTATTCCAACACAAAAACGATTGAACTTGAATGACAGATTCAGCTCATGCAGATGCCGGGCAATGATTGAAAAGTGAACCTTGAACTGTTCTGCGAGTTCCCTCGTTGTTACATTGTGATCTTCATCAATTGCTTAGCGTGATCACCATCTGAAATCATGATTGGCCGACCAGAGAGGTGCATCTTGAAGAGTGCTATCTCCGCGTCTGAACCGCCGATACCATTCTTCTATTGTACGTAAACTAACAGTGATATCATCTAAACATTGGCAAATGTTTCGGTGACATTGCGCAGCACAGATCTTTCCAGAATACTTGTAGAAGATCATTGCTCGAATATGCTCGCGTGAAAGGTCCATTTCAGACCGTTAATGGCACTCACAGATGTATAGTCAGAAAGTTGATTCCTGGATGTAATATAGCAAAGATATTCAGGAATCGAATGCAATAATTTGTTTGAAAAAATATGAACACCCCCTTCGGAAAATGAGCCCTTCTTGGGCAACAACCTGATACTTTAATGAAACGTTTTTCCGTCACTAAGCATCAAGTGAAGAGCAAGATAATTAAGTTGACCTTTTATAACTCGGAAGCTTCTTGTTTCATTTTGTGTTTCATTAGTTAATACACGATTGTTTAGACCGAATTATCATCATTTGAAATTGGATGAAGCAGTTTAAATAACCCACTATAGGGTTACATAATCTCACAGTAACAATATCCCGTAGCTTGAGATTTACTAAATATGCTTGGAATGGTAAAAACAAAATGAGGTAATTGTTAAAAATTTAACATTATGATAAAGTGTGAAGCCAGACGCGTTTGTTTAACAAGCACAGGGTTCCTTGATATTGTTATGGATACAGCTCCTGCACCTGTGTGATTTAGGTTTGTAGCTGATCACCTTTACAGGGCTATCTTCTAGAATCATAATCGGTTTTAGCCTGGAGTAATTTAGAGATAGGCGAACATCTAATGTGGCGAACATTCCGAATTATAGATGACTTAACACGGCAGTAAAATTTTAAAAAAGTCACTTTTAAAAGTGTCAATGAATCGTTATTTTAATCTCCTTTTCACCAAAAAAAGAAACTAGTTTCCTAGAAAAAAGAAACACGTTACATTAATATTATCTAGATATTTAAAAGACAAACGTTTAAATAGAAACAATCTTTGCTATAAGGAATCCGGTCTCCTACCATGTGTTGCTGAATCTGCTTAAAATGTTCTTTCATTCTAAATTCTTTGCCAAGATATTGCGTTCTTTCTTGTCTCCTTTCCCGCCCACTCTTTTGCGCTCTATTTTCTTTTAACAGCCTCTTAGATGTGCTTATGGAATGTTTTCTCTCCTAATTTGGTTAATATGTCTCACATCGCTAGCATTTGCATTCGTTTGTTCGGTTACGGTGCTAAACTGCTCTGTTTACTACTCGCCAAATGCAAATATTGTGAAACTTTAATGTTTTCTTAACCACAAGAGGATGGCGCTTTTCTTCTTTGAGTTAAGGATTTGTTTAAGTATTGGATTTACTTTTTACTTAAATATATATAAAATAATTAAAGGTTTTAATTATTAATTCTAAGCAGTTGTTAATTTCAATAGATAGATGCCCATTTTCTTTCATACATTTATAAAGACAGATGTATGTAAGAAGAAAAGAAGGACGAGACACAAGAACGCTGGAATAAAACAAAAATTTTATATTTATAATGAAATATCTTACTACTTCCTATATATAATATCATACATAATGAAATTAATTTTTAAATATAGTTTAATCTTCTTTAATATAAACGCCAAAATTATAATACTGAAAATACAAAAATTTAACAATATTCATTGAAAGTCTTTGGAATCCAGTAGATGAATTTTTGGATGCAGTGCGTTTTCCTGTTATTAGAATGTCTACTCAAACAAGAAATTAATCCTCCCGAGGAGGGTATAGAAAAGTAACGGAAGCGCTGAGGTCATCTATTTTTACCTCTATACGCTGAGGTCTCCCCCATTTTTTAATCGAAAAATTGATTTTCTCGAACGTAGTATTTAGAAAATGAAAAAGAGCTCTATCCTCTTTCGTATCTCATCATTTCCGATCGAATGATATATCACATGCCATATGTTGCCATAGTTCTAAACACCAAGTGACTGCCACCCCCACAACTCCGACCCTATTGGGACAATTTAACCAAACTTTACAGTAATGTTGATCTTGCTGAGAGGAATCTGCATACCGAATTTCATTCTTTTATATGCATAAAAATACGCGTAGACCTTTTGGTCCCCTCTAATTTCCGCCCCCGAAACTCCGACCCCAGTGGGCCAATCAAAACCAAACTAAATAGTGAAGGTGCACATGCCCGTAGTAAGCTACGTTCCGAATTTAAACCTTCTACCTCAAATAATGCGGAAATTATGAAGGGGACGGACGGACGGACGGATAGACGAACATTGTGAAAACAATAAGTAGCTCCATACTTCCGCTATTTAATAATCATGATAATTACCAGTGTCTTCTATTTTTTCTTATACATGTCCGATTTCGTTTATTCAGTAGCGGAAGAATGGAGCTACTTATTGTTTTCACAATGTCCGTCTGTCTGTCCGTCCGTCCGTCCCCTTCATAATTTCCGCATTTTTTGAGGCAGAAGGTTCAAATTCGGAATGTAGCTTACTATGGCAATGTGCACCTTCACTATTTAGTTTACCTTTGATTGGCCCACTGGGGTCGGAGTTTCGGGGTCGGAAATTAGAGGGGACCAGAAGGTCTACGCGTATTTATACATATAAAGGAGTGAAATTCGCTATGCAGATTCCTCTAAGCAAGTTCAACATTACTTTAAAGTTTGGGCCAATTTGTCCCAATAGGGCCGGAGTTGTGGGGGTGGCAGTCACTTGGTCTTTAGAACTGTGCCTACATATGGCATGTGATATATCATTCGATCGGAAATGATGAGGAGAAACGAAAGAAGATAGAGCTCTTTTTCATTTTCTAAATATTACGTACGAAAAAATCAATTTTTCGTTTAAAAAATGGGGGGGGGGGGGGGAGGCAAAAAAGTGCAGATAAAAGGGTAAAAATAGATGCCCTTAGCGCTTCCGCTACTTTCCTATACCTTCCTCGGGAGGATTAATTTCTTGTTCTTTTATTATTTATGTTATTTTAATTTGTTTTAATAATTTTATTGATTGGATTAGGTTGATATCCATTTTCTATAACTATTGTTTTTATTATGTCTATTGCTTTTTTTTTTTAATTTTTCTTTGTTTAATAAGATTCTAATAGCCCTGTCTACCATGGTTTTAAATGCAGATGATTTATGTGTTGTTGGAAGTTAAGTTTTTGTATTTTCATTATTATAATTTCGGCATTATATTAAGAAGGGTTAATCTATATTTAAATATTTTAATCCTATAAAAGAGTTTAATAATAAGGAAATTAAATTTGTGAAAAACAAAGGGTACGTGACTCTTTATTATCATTTTTTAATTCAGCATACGGAAATACGTTAAGGTCAGATGACTTCAGAAAAAAATTTGTTTGATTGTTCATCTATGTAATTAAAATAATATTAATAAATATTTTAAAGGAGGATAATAAGATAATTTGAGCCGAAATTCATTTTAAGTTTTACTTCTTACATCAATATGTGCACATATATTTTATCCTTGCGTAGCTTCTCTATTTTATCTTGATTCCATATTTAATAACGTATTTATATCACGAGTGTCCATTCTTCAAGGTTAATCCTCAGTTTTCTTATCGTTCACTACGCTCCTCAACCTGCCATTGGAATCCTATGATGAAACCATTTCTCTTGTTGAACTAACCGAAACTTATCATCAAGGAAATTTCTCTTTTTGCCACGTTCTTTCTTCCTTTCGGGGTGATGGCTGAAATGATCCCGGGCTTGCTTTATGCAAACGCCGGAGAGCAAAAAAAAGAAAAGTCTTTTAAAGATGAAAAACGGAAAGGACGTCGCTTTGGAAGAAGAATAAATATTGATGGATAGACTGAGAGATGGAATGAAAGAGGGAGTTTGGGAGGGGGGGGGGCGAGTAGTGGGAGGAATGAAAACCTCCACGATTTGTATTTTTCATCTTTATTTGGCATCTCACGAGAAACAATGGCAGATTAGGAAAGGAAGAGAAGAGGGGGAGCAGCGAAAGTTCTCGATGCTTTTTATCCCCCTAGCATTGGATCATTTGCATGTGAAGACGTCAACAAGGCGGACTTACGTGCGCATGCGTATTATAAGGAAGAATTCGCGTAAGAACAACCGAAGGTCCATTTCAGGCAGATGCGAAGCGGGCTTGAATAAAATGAGAGGGCTCCCCCTATTTTCGCGCTTTAACAGAAAATACGTCGCATGTTTTACAAAGAGATAGAATAAAAAAGGGGGGGGGAGGCAAGAGGGGCATGTTGCTAGGGTTGCACGAAACGCCGTTAGAAGTCGCTTCATTTCTCTTCTCGTCCAGGAAATGGAATGCGGCAAAAGAAGAGCGACTTTATAGATTCATTTCGACAGATGAGAGAGAGAGAATGCTCGCTGCCTGCACTGCCATCTAGAACAATATTGCATTTTTCATGCGTTGCGATTCCGCTTAATGTTAATAATGATTGCCCCGTTTCCCAACTTTTAATTCGATTCCGTTTCGTTAAAGAGGACTTTTCGTCTTTTTATTCTTTTTCGCGCGAGTTAAAACAACGACGCGAGCATTTCGACTCATTGCCCAAGAACATGCGAACGCCTTTTGTAAATATATTTTAATTCCCAATTAGAACTTTTTTTCCTCTCTCTAAAGGCGAAGCGTGATGGACTGGAAGAGTGCAATATTTGTTTCTAATTCAGCAGCGACTTGTTTCAATTTTAAATTTCCGGGAAATTTTTCATAGCTTTATTCTAATGTTTTAGAACTTCCTTTTAATTTCAGTTTTTCCTTTTTGAAAATCTCATTTCCTCGAGTTGCGTAAAAATCAATGATGACTTCAATTTGCCACAGTAATTAAGCATTTGACCAAGTAAAGTATCCTGTTACAGACTCTTTTAATTTGGGCTCCTCTTGGAACATGACTGCCTTTTGAGACAGACTGCTTCCAGAATCGCCTTTTCAAGAATTCATTTGCATGTAATTGGAATTGAATTTACAATAATTGGTAATGAATATAGCAGGAAAATTACTAGTTAGAATACAGATATGGAGAATAAACTTTAAAAGATTTTTTTTACTACTACATGTAATTAAAAATGTATTAAGATAATTTAAAAATAAAACCATATACCATAACATAATGAAATTGATTTTTGGTTTCCAATGTATATATTGTATTTACACAAGAAAACTCACAAAGCCAGGAAAACCAAATTTATAATCCTCTTGAATCTATGTTTTGCCTTGTATGGAAAATTGATAGAAATAATCATTTTGCTCCTGTTTCTTCACGCAGTAGGTAACCACAGCCTTATTTTTTTAGCTTATTCTAATAACAGATTTATATTTACTTATTTGTATCATTTATATATACGAGGGCGTTTTGAAAAGTAATGCCTCCATGGCTCTAACTTTTTTTATTTGTTAACCGATTTTCAAAATTTTTTTTGTATCTTATACTCACATTTGTCTTCTATGTAATGCACTATTCACTTTTCGACATAGTCCCCATCCCTTTCCACGCATTGCGCCAACGCGTGACTAGTTGGGTGAACCTGTCGGAGAGGAATTCCGGAGTTGTTGTCGACACCAGGATTGAATGGCAGCGTTTACCTCGCCGTCAGAACCAACTCATGTCCCTTAAGGGGCTCTTTCTTCTTTGGGAAGCGGTGAAAGTGGCAAGGTGCAAAGTCTTTTATCTTTGAACTGTAGGCGCTGCAACGCCTCTGGTGTGTGGCGATTCGTGTGCGGGCGGACGTTATCGTACTCCAGAAGAGGGTCCAAAGCTGCCATTCAATCCTGGTGTCGACAACAACTCCGGAATTCCACTCCGACGGGTTCACCCAACTAGTCACGCGTAGGCGCAATCCGTGGAAAGGGATGGGGACTATGTCGAAAAGTGAATAGTGCATTACATAGAGGACAAATGTGATTATAAGATACAAAAAGAATTTTGAAAATCGGTTAATAAATAAAAAAGTTACAGCCATGGAGGCATTGCTTTTCAAAACGCCATCGTATATTTTTTATATATTTGTAATCGGCTGTCAATCAATCATTATGACAGTACCGACCCCCAACAGACGAATCCACCACAGGGTAAAAAGAGCATAAGAAGACGCAACATTACAGAGAGGTATACGGGAGTTATGAAAAATATCAATATTCTGTGAGATTCTGGTACTGTTATAAATTGAATTAGCTTAAATGCTGGATCTATATTTATTAGTTGGGTACGTCCCTTTCCTAAAAAAATTAACGTCTGTAGTTTCTTTTGGAGACCGGGATACGAATCCCTATATATTGTAGGGTTCGTGGAACCCATAGTCGCAATTTAAAAATAGCAATTAAAAGGTTAGTAAAAAATTACGTATAATGTGCTGCAGATCAAAAATTTTGGAATTGACCTTAAAGGTGTCGTCAACAGATAATTTTTAATATAAAAACTTCCTATAATTCTCAATTTTCGAAAGCAAATAGCAAAAACTGTGAGTTGGGCCTGAAAACCAAATCCATATACCGTACATCAATTTTATAATTATTGTAGAACGATAAAGTGTCAAAAAGGTTTGGGGTCTGATAAAGAAGTTGGTGAGCCTTTTCAAATCCCAATTCTTTTGCTTAGGTTAAGAATTAAATACTCCAAATGCAAAGAAAACGAAAGAGTGGACTGAAAAACAATACCCAGATCCTTAACTTTATTTCGATGTTCTAAAACCTGGTCGCCCAAGCGGTATGCATAGATAAAGTCAACAGTCTTACGGGAAAAGGTAGTGCAGTGAGATTTTGAAGCATTCAGCAACAAACCGTTCTTGATTGACCATGCAAAAATGTTGCCAAGCATTTCATTCAATGCATAGCAATCTTCCCAACAACAAATTCGAAGAAAGATCAAGTCATCTGCATATAGTAGACAACGAACATTATCATTATTGACAGTCGACACTAGGGCAGCAATAAAAATATTAAAAAGGATTGAAGATGAGAGCTTCTTGTGTGTTACTCCTTGTCAATCCTGCTGAAGATGAGAGCTTCGTTCTCGAAAAGTACTTACAGGTCGTATTTTTTCTTTTTACTCGTTGTGGTTAAAGAGTGTTTTATTTATTGCATTAGTATTAACTTATCCACATCCTTTTTCCTTATAAAAATTTGTTTTCGGTCCTCTGCATTTTTTGCATTATTGCCAGTTCCGGAAATTATATTTTTACTTTCATTTGTGGGATGATGAAAAGTGCACCATAAGATAGGTCACGCACAACTTCCTATTCATTGGATTCATCAAAATTGACACATCTGCTTCGGTTACGAAAATAAAAGGGGGGCGGGCTCATTTGTGTATCCAGAGAATGGAAATGGTGGTAATCCGTTGGAGCAAGATCTGGTGACACAAAGTTTCCCAGCCACGCCACATGTGGCCAGGATTATCATGAAGGAAGAGTACCCCTTTGCGATTCACCAATGCTGACTCCTTCTGCTGCAATGCCTGTTGCACACGTTCCGACTGCTGGGAGTATAGGTCCCCAGTGATGGTTTGCCAGTTTATAACAGCTCGTAGGGAACCATTTGGCGTCTAGTCCACCAGACACACTAGACTACGGGGTTCATCAGAAATGGAAAATTCTCCCGACCTGAATTTCTGGACCAATGACTTGCGATGCGTTCATTCACAGCATCATCCCCAAACGCAAGACACATTCGGCGACTTAATGCTGCTGCTGACAAGCCCACCTTGAAGTCTTAAAGTAAACAACACATAACCATCTCCTTCGATACCTCCATTTGTCTTCACTTCTGCACGAGATGTGATTGATGTGAATGCCCAACACCCCTGTATTTATACAGGCTAACCTTCCTGATCCCCCTGGCAGATTTTGGACTACACTGTACACTCAATTGCATATTTTCTATCACTTTCTTTTATGATAACATAAAAATGGCAAGAACTTTTGTGGTTACCTAGTACAAATTGCAAGGTGCAAAATTCGAGGTCAAAGATCAAATATGACACCACCATTGTTTATCCCCTACCTAACTTTCTATATGTTGCCTGCAGCAGATCTTTTTCTATCTCTGCCCGTTTTGAAATTGTATGGTAGGTAATAAACTTTTGACTCACCCTTTGTTACCCGCTGTGGAAGACCTCTTGGGTTAATCAGGTATCTTGCCTATCTCAGTGTATTTTATTTGGTATTTAGTGTGGAAGGGTGAGCTTAGCGATACCATTGCTTCCGTCCCACCTGAACAAATGTAGATTCCACTGTTCGATTATCGATTGCCTGTTATTTTTACTTTTTTGATTCTCACTGATGAATGAGACAAAGAGCTCCGTAATATATGAGGGTTGGGGCAAAAGTCATGGCAACTATTTTTTTTCTTGAAGATACCAGTCCGGTTGGAAAATGTGACATATAAAGACGAAAGGACAAGGTGTTAACTACATGTGTGGACAATGAATAGCACTGAAATATCGTAACACACTAATTTATTACGGTAGTATACAGGGCAATATGGCCTTCACGGTTGCTCATCACTGGTTGACACACGTCCTTGCTGAAACTTTCCTACCCACCGTGCTACTGTACGATATGGTAGGGCATTATTCCCAAGGGCTTCCACTAATTCACTGTGACATTCCATCGCATTTCTCCTTCGGAGAACGGCTATTTTGATGTAAGCGCGCTGCTCAACACGGGTTACTTCCATCTCGCACGACACTCACCAACTAACTGATTTCACAACCCTCGCTACGCTACTACCAGCTATCACAGAGCCATCTGTTGTTCTGCATACACACTATGCCTGCAGAAATTCCACACGACACATATACGTCTGTGATCCGTTCACATATCTACACGAAAAGAAAAATAGTTGCCATGACTTATGCCCCAACCCTCGTACATATGAGTTTTTTTTTTATAAATTAATTTTTGTGGAATAGTGATTTCTTATCTGATTTGTTATCTTAATGCACACAGTTTTGGCTGTTTTATATTTGTGTTAGCTTATTCTATTTTTACTAGTATATTATTCAGATATACAAAAATAATTACACTGTACTACAGGTAAAAAGTTGTGGGCATGAAAACATCTGATCTTACATAATTTTGGGGTGCTAAAAACGAAAATGACATTAAAAATGCTGTTTGGCTCTTGTTTTTATGACATAAGCAATATCTAATGTCGAAATTTAAACTTTTAAACTTAGTTTCGCTTGATAAACATATCCGATGTATTATTCAATGTATCCATATCGGCCTCGGTGGCTCAGGGGTTGCGTGGCTCTGATGCCCGAGGACGCGGGTTTGATCCCGGCCGAGGACGACGAGGATATTTTCAGGGGGAAAATCCTGAGATCACGCACTTTCTTCGGAAGGGAAGTAAAGCCGTTGGTCCCGTGTAGTCGTTTGCTGGCTGCACGTTAAAGAACCCTTGCGAGGCAAAATTTGCGGCCCCTATAACGCCGTCCTGAAATGGCTATAGCAGTTGAAAAGGACGTTAATACCAAATAAGTCAAACCAATGTATCCACTTTTGCCGATATCTTTTAGCTTTATATGAGTGGTAAAAGTATTAGCTTTTGGCGCATTATATACCGTGTGTCAAAAGTCGCATGCCATGTGAAAAGTCTATGAATGTTGGCTTTATGTTCACACGGTTTCGCAAGCTTATCTTTCATGTTCAAATGTGCACCATGCATTTGAAGACAATGTCTCACACGATCCGAATTTTCTTCTGTCACGCGTAAAATGTAGCTGGTGGGCTTGGGTATATTAGGGTGCCGGCGATGAAATTCGTCTGCAGCTTCTGGAGATGTTCTGTGGTGATATCCACAAAGAAGTATCAGCTCTACACGTTGTTCCCGTGTCAGCATTATTCCTCTACTTCACTATTTCACCTACAAAATCAAAGCAACCAAGAAATCCATTTGGCACGCGACTTTTGAGACACACAGTACACATTACTCAATGTTGAAAAGCGTAAACTTCCACTTAAGCCAACTGACAATTTCTTTGTTATATTTGAGTTTAGCATATGAAATTCATTAAGAAATGGCACATTTCGTTTCCGAGACGAAAAATAGTTGAACATTTGTTGAACAGTGTTATGAACATCACAAATAAAAAATATACTCGATGCAGGATCACCACGTATAATAATTATTATTTTGCGTCACTAAAAGGACAAAATCTCTTAGTCATTTAGGTTTTGACAGTCTAAAATATAGTTCGTTAAAATCATTTAAATGTGTTGGGTATGGTTATTACATTCATCTGCATTACAGTTAAGAATGTTTTGTCGTTGGGTTAAAGATACTTCATTCCAAATTTTAATACAGTTTCAAGGAAAAAAATTTTCACAAAAAATTTTAATATAACTGTGGGGGGCTGGAAAAGTAGTTGTTTGGATTCTGTACAGTCTCTTGCAAGGTTCAGCCATGCTTTCATAAAATGAGTCGGGTGGGAGACTTGGTTAATTGCTTTGACCAGTTCTTTAAGTTTGGACAGAGTCACGATCGATTTAAAAGTAAGAAGCTTTGTTTCGTTACAAATCAGAGTTATGGATTGGGTCCTATGTAGGTTTAGTCCTACTCTTAATATATTATTATAGGCTATCCTCAGTTTTCCTGAGGAAAATACTTGTTTGCAAAGACCCAGGTGGGTAAGCCGTATGTTATTTTGGGTGTAATCTTGGATTTCAAAATGGTAATTATTTCCTTTCTCGTCAAAGTTCGTCGTAATGACTTGACCCAATAAGTTAGTTTGGAAAGTTGGCAGATTAAATATTCCATATGGGCAGTGACTTTTAGTTGGTTATCAAAAATGATACCCAGGATTTTTTGAATTTTTGGTTGGGTACATTTCTTTGATATAACAAGGTAGGTGGTTTTATCCTTGTTTATTATCATGCCTCTTTGTTGAAACCAACCTTGTAATTGGTCAGTGTCATGTTCAATGCCCTGTTCTAATTGATGTTCGTAAGGCTCTTGTAAGTCCTAGTCAGGCTTTTAATATGATATCGTCAACGAAGGCTTTTAATTCCTAACCATTCAAGTAGACTTCATCCAAATCAAAAGACTAAAAATGTTGTAAGAGATCAAATCTAATATCCATTTTGGTAAATTATTGAAGATTTTTTGGAATATAGACTGCTCGGACTGTTTCCAAAGTTCTTAAAAACCAAAGGCGTACAAAATACATTTTGATTTCTAACGTCTTACAGCTTATCTCTTTTATATAAAACTAGAAGCGAACCCACCCGATTGTATAATCGGGAAATAACCCATTGTTATAGTTTTCTTTGTTGTGACATAGTCCACCGTCGCTGATTTTTTATATGTGATTGTTTATTAAAAACATATTGCAAAAATCTGCATAATATTGCAAAAGATTTTTTAATAGTTCCATTTGCAATGAAATTTAAATACGAAATATTTGCTCTGAAATTTTTATCTTTTTTTTTTCTAATGAAGCTATTTGAACCAAATTAATATTATAAATTTTATACCATATTGTGTCTATTAATGATTATATGTAAAGAAGGAAATATA
The DNA here is from genome assembly GCA_023313115.1 of Rhysida immarginata. Lineage (NCBI taxonomy): Eukaryota > Metazoa > Arthropoda > Chilopoda > Scolopendromorpha > Scolopendridae > Rhysida > Rhysida immarginata. The sequence goes on along the minus strand of JAHWFO010107465.1, from coordinate 1,462,084 downwards.
AGGAAGGTATTTGAAGAGAAGCTCACGTTTTTGTCACAGAAGCAGCTTCAAAAAAGATGAGAGAAAAGTTTTAAAAATAAATTGCGTTGCGGTATTCCCAGTTACTCAGTTATAAAGTTTCCATAAGTTAAGAAATAAAACGAAGACTTCGGATATTGCGCTGTACATCTTTTTTTCCCCCTTCTTTCTCTTCTTGCCTTTTTTCTTTCCTCAACGTCATAGTTCCTCTCCCGCACACTATCTTTTCATTCTGTCTTAAGAAAGTATCTTGTCATTTTCTCTCTTGTCTTCTATCTCTCGATTGCCTAACATCACCTGCATTTGGAAATTCCCCGAGCAGCAGAGCAGGCGACGAAGAAGGAGCGCTTTATCACACCTCTATCACACATGTCACATCATCTTCTCGCATTGTTTTCACATGAGCGAACGAGCACGAGACACGAAAGCGAGGTTCGGCCTGCACGTGCCCACTCGTGATCCCCCAACGTCACATCTCGCAAAGAGGATTCCCGTCCACGTACTGCCTTGGACGTGACGCTCGCGGTAAACGCGCTCCTTTAGACCCTCCGCGAGATTTGAAGGAAAGGCATCGTAAAGGCGGTTATGTCTTTGTAAAGTTGTTACTGGATTTCATGGGTTCCCCTCTATTTTCCCCTCCTTTCCTGACTCATCCCCACGCCCCACAACCTTCTTCCCTTCTAAGTACTTGTGGGACAAAAAAAGAGCAGACGTCTAAAGAAAATTACGCCTCCTCCTTTATGCGTTTTTTTTACTGCATTTTATTTATTATGATTATTTTTTTTCCTGCAGACATACATAACCTAGTTACGTCGTTTAAGTTGACAAAAAGGTCTAACCAAATAGCGCAAGCGTAATTTCAGGCCGAGTTTATGGGCATTCTGACGTCATAAAGGGGCCAGAAGTTAAAACCTCGTTAGTTGACAATTTAGATGCCCTCATGGGCTAAGTTAGGTCATATTTGAGCAAACAATATGACTTAGGATTTTCCATTATGGTTGTCTATTTGACCGTTATTTTGTCTTGTGTATGACCACACAGGCAACCGTTAATGTGATGAAGTTGAAATTTTCAGACCTTTTAAGGATTACGTTGCATTGTATCCATTACATACCTAATCCAAGGTGCTAATAAATAATAATAATAATAATAATAATAATAATAATAATAATAACAATAATAATGCCATAATCAAGTTTTAAACTATGAGAACCTGATTTTTAATTAGTTTTGTCTTTCTCTTGATTTTTAGTTTAGTTATCTATTCTTTGATGTTACCGAATAGATAGGACATTTGTGCTTATTATAATTTTTACTTACTTTTTATTGCTCTGTTCGAATCTGAAGTCAAAATCAAAATATTCGAAAAAAACGTTCGAAAAAATATTCGAAAGTTTTAGAGTATGTACAGAGATTCATCTTTTTCTTAGCACGCAATGGACATTGGTATTACACAGTTGGTCTTCTAGGTCACCTGGTATGACCTCATGCGACTTCTTCCTTTGGGGTATGTAAAAGGTTAGATATTTGCCCATCGGTCTATGCAAATTCAAACAACGCGTTTCTGCTGCTTAAGAAGCAGTTACCAATGATGTATTACAAAGATTTTATCTTTTATGGACAGGATAGACATTTTATCTTTTATGCACCCGATGACAGGAGCATATTTGTATAGGTGACTACTTGGGTGATGATCTTGTCCTCCTTGGGCGTTCTTGCACAGAGCTTCAACATGCACTATTTTACAGTGAGACAATATAAAGAAGTATCTCGGGACGCATTCACGAATGATGGGCGGTAGACAGAGAATTGGATGCAGCAAGATAGATCATGTGCACGCTGTGGCGATCCGTGGAACGAAACCTGAACTAGGAAACAAAGCCAAGCTCTCCATTTTCAAATCTATCTTTGTCCCCATTCTCACCTATCGTCATGAGTCTTGGGAAATAACCGAGGGAGTGCCATCGCGGGTGCAAGCGACCGAAATGAGATTCTGAGATGTGTGGCAGGTGTTACTTGATTAGAGAAAGTGCACAATAGCACAACATTAAGAACTCTCAGTTGCGTTGGTAAGACCAGTTTTACGGATGCCGCAAACTGGTTTCCTAAGCGGTTGCTATTTTCCAAGAGGGTGAGTAAGAGGGTACCCGGTCATTTGACCGACGGACATTTGACGGAACGGATATTCGACCGAACGGACATTACACCGAACGGACATTTCACCGACGGACATATTACCGAACTCAAAATTTAGTATGACATTGTTACGTCATTCATGAACTTTCTGCACCAACACTTCACATAATGAACTGCGCTATGCCACGAGAAAACGGTGGCAATTGGTGAGATTAAATGACGTTTTCCGTCAGCTTTTAGAAAACATCGCGTGGTGTTCAGACCCTTTAAAAATTGGGATTTTGACATTTTGCATGGGGAACTTTTTATTTACTTTGATGTGAAGAATTATGCTAGGTACTTGTTATCCCTCATTTTATGAACACCCTGCATATGTCAGATATTCTGGTAGTGTCCATATCGTTAGATGCTTTTCAATCTTTTAATAAAGAAGTTTTGTAACAATTATTATCTTCCTTTTTAAAAACCATGTATTTATTGAAATGTATGAAAGCAATTGTCAATAAGACAACAATTAAACATTGTGGACAATTGCTCTCAGGAAATCAATCCTCGGCAACTGGTAATAGGTCTCAATTATAGATTTCAGTCTATGATTCAATATCTGGTATTCACTCTGAAAATGAGCTCTACAGTGAAAAACGTTAGAAATACTCAACCCATTACCAGCTGATTTTCATATTTGATATTATCCGATTAGAATTTTTATGTCCTCTCATAAGCAGGACAGAAACTTGTTATGAATAGAATAAACTTTTAATACACGATACTGGTATCAAATATCGCCCATCACTAATGAGTATCTCTTTTTATAGAAATAAAAAATATTCATTTAAAAAGACATGCCCGGGGCCAAATGACCGGGTACCGAGTAAGAGACCCAAAGGGTCGGCCTAGAACAGGTGGGTAGACTACATCTAGAATCTGGGTTAGATTCGTTTCGGTATTACCATTGGGGAGCGATGGAGATCCTCGGAAACTAATGGACGTACAGGGTGTTGCAGATAACTACAGGACAGTATAACGGGAAGCCTACCCGCTTGATTGCAGGGGCTGGCTCGATATCAAATGATAATTGGGTAATTTTAACAAAAAAATGACAGTTTTGACGTTCACCTCCCCCTCCCCGACTGTGGCCAATCTCCCTCCATTCTGCCAATCACCTGAGCCGGCCCCTGCAATCGAGCGGATAGGCTTCCCGTTATACTGCCCTGTAGTTATCTGCAACACCCTATACACGCGTTTTGAAACGTGTGTCTAAAGAAAGTCATATTAAAGATTTGTAAAAGAAACATAAACTTTTTCCTTGGTATTCATGTAGTATTCAAAGACTGCCCTCGCCAAGTTATCACTGTCTTTACAAATATACAGTGCTTCTTTAATAGCATTGAATTCCAGTTGTTCGGGCTTTTCTTAGAATTGATAGTTCTTACAACTCAATATTTTCTTGAAAATCTTTAAAAATGAGCATAACTGGAGGTAATGGAGAATATTGAGAAACTGAGCAATTGGTAGGTCATAGTGTGTCGTTAATTTTTAAAACTATAAAATTTAAAAATCTGTACTCCCCTGTATAAATACGCGACTTTTGATGGTGATGGAAATCTAAATCGATATTACTTCCAAAATCGCTCTATCGAACTGTATATTGAAGATATTGAAATACAGAAGTTACAGAATCAATTTTATTTATTTATTTTATTTATTTATTTATTCAAATGTAAGAAACATATAAATATATAACAAGATGAATTTCCCATGAGCACATAGTGCTCGTATATTCGGAAAAGCATCAAAAGAAAAGAAAAAAAGAAATCAGTATATACGGTAACAACAATTTAAACTGATTCACATATGAATACCAATAAATACTAATTGTTTTTGACAGTCATAATCCAATTTTTAAGTTTATATCTAGATTTTCGTCCATCAGTACATAATTTTATTTCATTTGGTAGATCATTAAACAATTTTTTATAATTATAATCTATTTGATGGAAAACGAAAGAATGCTTTGGAATTTCAATTGGAATCGTCAGATTTTTAGAATTTCTTAAATTATAATTAAAATGTTTGAAAATTGGCTGTTTCATTTTTACATAATTACATGTATATTTTGCCAAATTAAAAAGATAAAATTGATGAAAATTCATTATTTGATTTTTACGAAAATCATTATTGTTAAAAATACAACGAGTCAGCATATTAAAAAGATTTATAATTGGTTTTAAATGAGTCACATAAGTTCCACCCCAAACTGGGATGAGATATTGTAATGTACTTAAAAAGAAAACGTTATATATTAAAATCAGATTTTTAAATTTCTTACTTATTTATAATTGTAATAGTTTTTATTCATTGACTATTATCTTCATATCGAAATTTAGAAGTTAAAAAAAAACATTAAAATATAACAGAAGAAATCTAATCTTCACTGCGCTACGTTTACACTTTCTTCCCTGAAGCTGCTTTAACTGATTTCTTTTCAATAAAATGATTTCCTACTAAGGCCATAGAATCAGTTCTCCACTCATGCATTCATTCGAAACCAGTGACTTCGACGAAGGTAAACGTTACTTCCAGATTCCTTCTACGTAAGACTTTCGATTTCAGGGTGGGGAAAAAGAAAAAGATTGAGATCTACAAAAAATCTCATTTCCTCTACGCATCCTTTAACGCAGTCTCGTGATTCTGTCAAATTGCTCAGGTGAATAAATCAGACAAAGCAATGTAACAAAGATTAAGTTTTTAACGTTGGCATTTGCCCATATAATTTTTCTTCTTGTACGCCGTGAAAGACCAGAAAATTTTAATAATTCTTTAAAAAAAGGGATTTTTTTAATTATTATACTGAATATTAAAATTTATTTTAATACAATATGTAGGATTGTCCAGAGTTTAGCTTAAGTTGACATTAAAAATATGAAAGCTTGCTTGATGCAGAGAGGAAGGAAGAAACTGAGGTGAAAAACTTCGTTCCACTAAAGGTTATTTACTCTACATGTATCTATACATTTCAGCAGATAGTAATGAAACACTGAATAAATGGTAGATTGATATTAAATTTAAACAACACAGGAAAAAACTATTAAACAATACTAATAAAACATAAGTAAATATGCAATATAACAAAATTGGTAAAATAAATTAAGAGGAGCTAAAATAAAAAAATTCCCCCCCACAAAATGGTCTCTATCCTCTTCAAAAATAGTCTCCTTGGGAATTAATGTAATGCTCCCAGCGGTCTTGCCATTATATAACGCCTTCTGAAAATCCTCCTTTTTCAAGCTCTAGCAGAGTCGTTCCTTCTTCTTGAAGCGTCTCTAAGGTGGCAGGTCTGCTTCTTTCTGTTTAATTTTCATTTCAGGGAAGAGGGAAAAGTTTCAGATGGCCAAGCCAGGAGAATGAGAAGGCTAGGGAACAGTATTTCAAATATTCGTTGCACATTGTCAATATTCTTCATCAGTAGAAAGACAATGATGGCAGTGACCTTTTATGATTACATTGTAGCCATCGTTATCATTTTAGAGTACTCATGTTGTTTCAGGGATGGATACATAAACTGGGGCGTTGTCAAGGTAGATCATTCTGTTTCTGCTGGTCCATAATTCTAGTTTTTTATGCGTCACACGATCTCTCAAACCTCCAAAACGCCAATGTAGTAATCTGCATTGACTATTTGTCATTCGAGGAACAAATTCCTTCTTCCCCGGTTTAAAAAATAAGCATTGACTTGTTCCTCATCTGCTTCGCTTCTTTGGAATCCCTGCTAAAGCAAACTGTGTGTTTCGGAAATGTTTTACCAAGTTTAACACCGAATTTGATGCACGCAGGTTCTTCAAGTTTCGAATTCATTTTCAGCAGCGAGATAGTGTTGCGCATTCACAATCACACGTAATATTTTTCAGCCATTCTAGAAAATTCCTGCCAGTTCGAGTTCTGGCAAGTTCATTTCCATGCACACCAGAGCCACTTCTCGTCATCACACAATGCAAATTGGGCAAAAAAAAAATAGTTGCGAGAGCTTTCATTTTCAAACAGCAATGGATCTCAGAGAGGCCTGGATCCCAGCCAATCCGACCGTAGCATTTGGCTATTCTGATTAGCTGCCTTTGCAAAGGACCACCTTGCTTGATGTATATTAAAGAGAGAGGAGAGCCATGGTGACAAGTCTAGGAGGTTTGTTTCTGCGTTCATGAGGTCACAGTCCGGTTTGTTATTAATATTAAATGATTCTAGACAGTGCCTAAGTAGCGGAAGAATGGAGCTATATATTGGTTCTACAATCTCCGTCCGTCTATCTCTTCCTTCATGTAGCTTACCATGGCATGTCCTACTTCACTATTTATTTTGGTTTTAATTAGCCTACTGGGGACGGAGTTACGGGGGTGGGAGTTAGAAGGACCCTTTGGTCTATATGCATATTCTTCTAGGCAAGATTTACATTACTATCAACCGTAGGCCAAATTATACCAAAGGGGTCGGAGTTGTGAGGATAACAGTAACGTGATCTTTAGAACTATTAAAGTTTTTAAATGACAACATATGCCATGCGATATGTCATTCGATCGAAAAGGATGAAAAACGAAAGATACGAGTAGAGCTCTTTAACAAATTTTAAATACTAAGTTCGAGAACTTGACCTAATTTTTCGCTGCTTAAAAGGGGCAGGGGTCTTAAAAGTACGGGTCTTAATTTTTTCTTAAAAAGGGTATAAAAATAAGATGAACAAAGAGCTTTTCGCTGCTTTTCTATACCCTCCTTGTGGGGATTAATTTCTTGTTAGTAGAGGATTTAGAATTGTTTCACTTAATCTCTTTTGTGAAGGGTAGATTTCTCAGGATTGATATTTTTAATACTGGCGTAGTACTCTTTAATTCTTCCTTGCTTTGTCCTATGTGACACATTTCACATGAAACTAATTGTAGTTCATGTGAAATGTGTTAGAGGGTATAGAGAGTGATTCAGTGTTCACAAAGTCCAATCGATAGCCCAATCTACAAGTTGTTGTTTAGCGAAAATAGCCTTACACATTGTGCTCATTTTTTATAGAACAAACGTTTTTAAGATTAGGATGAAGAATGAAAATATGCTGCCTGATTCATAATTAACGAATATATATCTTTCTATGCTATTAGGTTGTCAATATATAGCTTACTTTGTTCAAATAAGTTAATCTACAAAATGTGAGTCGTAAAGTCTGGATCGCGCTGTTTACTTCCTCGATAACGATTTTTGTTTAATTACGGAGTATCATTTTCTTTTTTAATTTTTTGAAACCTGCCATTTATTCATTTTCGTCGAAAATGTACTTCCTTGCCATCTCTTTGCCTTTATCTCCTTAAACAAACTTGCCCAACAATTAGGTTAATTATTTTACCTAGAATGAAATTAGTTTCTGGAACGCCCTTGCTCCTCTCTGCCTTTCTCTCTCCGGGAAATCTTTTGTTTGGATTTGATGAAACCATTTCTTCCGTTTACCGTTGTTGACGACGATGATTGTGGACACGAAAATTAATTTTCCAATTAAAGCCGGGATGTTCTTTTCCGTGTTTTACAAACGATGCTTCAACACCGACAACCACAGACACCCCTCTTCGCATTTTTTTCCTCGCATTTTCTCACAAAATAACCCCGTATTCCAAATGCCCTTTTGTTTCCCAATTTTATTCGTATAAATGGGAAGGAGAAGAAATGGAAGAGTGCGAAGCTCATTACTTTTTTTTAGCGCCTCCTATTTACAGAATTAATCGTTGCGCGTTGTGACTTCCTGCAGAGCGGAAAGATTTAGATTTTTTCTTTTTTTTAATTTGAAAGAGAGCCTAGAAGAAGAAGAAGAAGAAGAAGAGGAAAAGAGAGCTATGGGGTGTGCTAAAAAGGGAGGGAGGTGAAAGAGTTAAGAGAGCTAAGGAGTATTTCTTTTTGGTGAGGTAGGGTGGCGGCGGAGGATTCAGCCAACGTAGCCTTTCCGTGGAGCAACCTATTTGTGAGATGTGATTGTCCACCCACTGGAAGCTTAGATCAATACTCGGTAAAGAACAATATGATAAACCAGACTTTTCTTTCTCTGTGGAGATTCGGAGCAAAAAGAGTCGCTTAGTGAGGTTCGCCTGACCCTTATCGTAGCCCCGTCGGGGGACCGAGAGGAGTGGTGGGGATGTGGGTAAGAGAAAATAGATGGCACCTCACCTTTTATTGTGTCTAGTCGAGTGGAGCGGGTTCTCTTGGCCAGAACCTCCCTCTTCCTCTTCCCACAACCGCCGGCTGCAATGAAACATGGGTGATAAAGCAAACCATAAAAGAAACCCAACGTTTACTGTCTGAGTTACACTGAACAAAAGCTTTAAAAAAGGGAACAAAACATCATAAGAGACGAATGGAAATACGTGAGTCTTGCAAAAGAATTCCGTCTCCATCTGCGCCGCCCATTTGGAATAATGACGTTCACGAGAGCTTATGGAAAAACGACTCGTTTTTCTCTAATCTCACCTCGCTCACTCTATATATAGTTTTTTTACCCTCTTTTGTGCTTATTTTATTAGTATCATTATTGAAAGGTTTTATTTTCTCGACTTGTGATTGTAAATAGTCTATTATAAAACCTTTAGAAAGTTGATTTTTCGCTATCGTATAGAAGCCAGAAGTTGAGAATGTACACTTTAAGAATATAATAGCTCATAAACATATTGTCATTATGAATAAATTTGTGCAAATTTACAGTAATTATATAGGAAAAAAAACAATTACGCATTATGGAAGTAGTTTATAAAACACCTCCTGATTTCAAATCGATTGGCTTCTCTGAATAGCCGATATGTATGTTGTCAAGGGACTATATAGCGTATCCCGGGAGGAAAGAGCAATATTTGGTATGGTTATAGAATCAGTTATTGTAGGTCAAAAAGTTTATATAAACATTTACAGTGAAAGAATGGATGTTGCTTGATATTGTTGGCTTGTCATTTTTTCCCTCTTCCCTGATTGTTGAGACGCTTGTCCCACTACGTCACAATGACTGTCTCGTATGATTCCCGGAGCTGCGTTGTGAACCAGTTCCGCACGTACTGCTTACGTTGTCGTCCAAAGTGAATCGTTTGCCCCTCAGAGCCTTTTTAGGGGACCAAAATGGTGTAATCGCAGGGAGAGAACCCGTCCTTCCCTGAACCGCTTGTGCCATGCCTTGATCCTTGCAAGGGACATGCAGTGTTCACCGCACACTGGTGACATCCTCCGATGAATGTCCGTTCCCCCTACTCCTTCCGCTGTCAGAAAACGAACAACACCTCTTTGCTCTTCTTTTGACGCCTCCATTTCACTTATTCACTGCTTATACAACGCAAATGACCGTTGGACGATTAACGCTTGCTTCTGCTTCCTTTCTATAGTCACGTGACTTCCACCACCGTCACTCTCTAACTTCTGCGCTCTTGTCGGAACCACTCTTTGTTACACACGCAACCATATTACCATTCTGTCACCGGTTTGCACATTCCAGACTACGGCTCGTTTCTTTTTGAACGCTCCTTATATATATTGTTGGACGGGTGGTTATTACGAAGGGGGTTCAAAAATTATGCATGTGATGCTTATAATTATACAAAAATGTAACAATGATCAAAATCCTTCAGAGTACTCTCCCCCTATGCAAAGTTGAAGCCTTTCAAGCCATTTATTAAAGGCCAGACCTGAATTTACTGCTTGTGCGAGATCTTGGACCCGAAGAAATGGCTTTCCAGCAAGTTTTCTTTTAACCGTAGGGAACAACCAGAAGTTGCATGGTGCTAGGTTGGGAGAGTAGACAGGATGTAAAAGAACATGTATTTTTTCTTGCTGTAGATAGGCAGCAACAGCATTCGTCTTGTGGGCACTTGCGTTGTCATCTGCTGGTTTGAATTGACGAGCGCTTCTGTTTGTGTTATCTCAGTTAGACTAATTAACAAAATCAATGTGTTTGTAGTACTGTCCTATAATTGTAAGACCTTCTGGCATACAGTTCATAAGTAATGGCCCAGAAAAATTAAAGAAAAACTGAACAAACGCTTGCGGGATCGAAAATCTGGCTTGAGGACCTGTGAACGAGGATTGTCTTCACCTACCCAAACACAGTTTGCTGTTTTATTAGGGGTAATGTAATAGTAAAGCCAGCTCTCCTCTCCTGTGACAATGTCTGTAAGCCTCTTGGAACAATTTGGAGGGAAAACATGGAGCAACTCTCTCGCTTTTTCAACACGCAAACTTCTTCTGATCGTCAATCAGTTTGTGTGGTACCCAATTCGCACAAATTTTTTTCAGATGAAAGTGGTCATGCAAAATTTTCTCAATACCAACAAATAGGTTTAACATTATCACTGAGATATGGGGATTTTCTAGAACTAATTTATGCACAGACTTCATCGTTGCCTGGTTCTCTGCTCCTGTTGGTGACCTGAGCGAGGGTCATCTTGTAAGCTCAACCGACCCTGTTTAAACTTTCAAATCCAACGGGCTACAGTATCGAAGAAACAAGCACTACTGCCATAAAAAGTGAGCAAATATTCATGAATTTCTTTTGCTTCATGCCCCGAGTTTGAACCGGGTAAAGATGTTGAATCTTTCACGTGCTTTAGAATACTCCATAGATAAAACGCAGCATAACAGCATAATTTACTATGAATTCGAACAGAACTGATTGCGCGAGAACGGATGCATGTCCATTGTAGAAACTTGCAACATAGATAGCAGACGAATATATCATGAGCGCCACTAAACGTCAATTTCGTACATTAATGGCAACATGAAAAAAAAATTACTTGCATAACTTTCTGAACCCCCTCCGTAAGTTTTAATATTCGTCAAACCTCCGAAAATCCATGGCAAATTAGTGAAAAACCTTTCACGGACTTAAAGCATCATGAAACGTTTGACGTTCACTGGTTTCGCGGTGGTAGAGATTATCGAGAAAATACACAGACAGACAGAAAGAGAGATAGACAAGCGCAGATTGGTTTTTATAATATAGATATGGTGCAAATTACTTGCTAGGACGAATATTTGGCCAATTGAATGCTAAATTTGCCGAAATCGAATACGCTGAAATCAGAACTGCTTATGAATGAAAACCAATCAGAACTGCTTATGAAAACTTCTAACAGGGAAGAGATAAATTGATATCAATTCGATTTATAGGCCTACAGGTACTGATTGACAAAATTCGATTTGCGAGCGCATTTCTTTGCATTACATTCGAATTATAGAGGTTTTAGCCCCAAAGCAGAGAGGAATGGACTGAAACTTCGAATTAGGGAGGAATTCGATTTATCGAGGTTCTACCGTAAGTCTTCTGAGATACAGCTATTTGAAATTAAAATTAGAAATTTTCAATATGGTTTTTATTTTACTGCATTAACATTCTAATAACTTTGCCATGACCAATTTTCGAATATTCCGCCAGAAGGCATCTTCATTAACATTTTCAATTCTTGTAAGAACGAGGCGAGTTGCGCCCCGTTCTCTTATTTGGTCCACGTGCAATAGGCTTGTCTCGTGTATTGACTGTAGTTTTATAAACCAACAATACAAGCAGAAAAACAAGAAAGTTAGATCAGGTGATCTTTGTGGCCACCTAGCCTGTTCCACCGCGATCAACCAGCGATTAGGGAAAAATGGACCTCAGATAGTTGTATTAATTTCAAATAGCTGTATCTCAGAAACCATTGATATGGTTATATAAACTTTTTGACTTAAACACACGAAATATTTACCTTTCCTCCCGCGGCCCCCCATATATTTAGTATTTTTCAGTAGTATCAGTCATAATACTCAAGCTGTCTCATAAAATTCTTTAAGTAAAAATGCTCATATTTTTATTATCATAACCTAAACCAAAGCTTTAGCTGCAAATTTCAATATAAAATAAGCTAACAGTATTAAAGGAAAAATCAATATTTCACAACGTTATTTTCAGGGGTTATAAAATTCTCTAGTGATTTTGTAACTTAATTTAAGCAAAAGTGTGTCACCCATTGGAAAGAGAATTTGAAATGATGGGTCTTTTTGAGATCCTTAAACTCTTTCTTCTCGTCGTATACAGCACCGACAAAACATTTTGACCGTTTGGCAAACGCTTTGTTCTAAATTTGGCAAAGATTTCACATCTGTATCACTGGATATTCTTCTCGAAAAAGCTTTTTTATTGTCTTTCTTTGTTTTCTTCTTTTTTTTTTCTTATTCATGAACCATCTTTTTTATTCTGCATATCCTTTAAAATATCAGAAAAGAGTAAATATTGAATTACTTGAATTTTTATAGCAATGTACGTAGAACGTATTTGAAACGACAGATATTAAATTTTCTTTTGTTTACGTTTTCAATGAAAAAAAAAAATCTCATCGAAAAAAAGAATTTAATTTATTTATAGAAAGCTAAATTTCATTTATTTTCTGTTTTGAAAACATCTTGAAACATTATTGCTGTAACTACATAACATAAATTGAAGTCTGTTGTTTGCTGACTTATGAGATTTAAAGTTATTAAAAATTTTGAGCTACAAGTTTTCCGGTGCTCGAAAGACACATCTTCGCCTACAGCAGACACTGTACTGTAAATATTTAAAAAGCTCATTTCACAATTCCTTCAGTTGAAGGGCCGCGGGAAATGCCATCCATAAATACCAAATTAGGAATAAGGAATGGCTTATGTAGCGAATGAATTTCAAAAGCATAGTTTCAAATTTGATAAAAAATTTTAAGATGGACATTAGAAGAAAGTTTTTCATAATAAAGTATATGTTATCGATAAAATCTCAATTATACTGTGTACGACCAAAAGAAAATTTATTACGATGCACCTAATTCGAGCACCACTCATTTCAAGTGGTTACGTATACTCAAAGTTAAAGGTAATGCCTTGATGTGCTTAAAGTTCTGTATTAGGAAAGTGCTAACATAGTAATGCCATCTCTTGGAGTCAAAGAAAATTCACGCTAAATTCTAGTGGTTACAGGGTTACTGGTAATTATTATTGTTAGGGTGGCCTTTTTATTTATGATGTCCTACGGAAAAACAAGCTTCCTTTCGGAATCAAGGATTTCACTTGGCAATGGAGACGAAGAGATAAAGAATTTGGTTATAACATCATAATCATATATTAAATATATACAAGTTATATGATAATGATTAAAAATTATAATGGTGTTATATGGTAGTTATATAAGTCATAGCATAACATCGAATCCAAACCTTTAAATATTGATGTTGCTTCAGTTCAATATAATCTAGCCAATCAAATTTTTTCTTTATGCATCTATTCCCTCAAAATAGTGAAACTTTAAGTATTCAAATATACGAGATCACATCCTGCTGCTACTGCCTCATGTTAAAATCATGAAGGCAGTTTCCTAATATTCCTAAAAGAAGACAGCTATATATAGCCTACCATTAGCATGCAAAATTTATGGTAATTAGAAGGTTTTAACCTTTAAACTCTTTTAAAATATACTGTTATTAAAAATTGATTTCTGATTTCTCACTTTACTAAACGCGACTAATTTAAAGAGGACCTACTATTTGCTTTTCTATATATTGGAAAATATTAATTAGATTTAGAGATAAACACTGAAGACAAATACCTTTAATATTTAATACGTTGATGAATAAATCGCTCTGATATAATAATTGAGGCCTTTGAAGTATATGGGCAAATCATTTTCCAAATTGGGTTCGACAAAGATTATAAATTATTTTTGAGCTTTATATACTATTTAGAAATATATTTTTATGCAAAAATAAAAATTTAAAAATTATTCAAACATCCATTATCCTACAGATTGGAAAAAGTTTTTATTTGTTTCTATTCCTAAACAATCCTCTATTGTACAGGGTGATTATAATTGAAGTTACGATTTCAAAAATCGATAATTTTAAAACTACTCGTCAGAATGACCTGATATTTTAGCAGAACAATCGTGAGGCAATGGAATTTTGTTTGGCGAAGGAAAAAAATAGTTCCAAAATCTGCCGATAGATGGCGCTGGCACGGTTCACATTATCTGGAGTTATGCAAATTACTAATACGTGACATGCACAATGCAGACATTGCTGCCATAAAAATGCAGAGCACCAGCTCTTTGCTTGAATACTTCATCATGACTCTGACTATGAAGGATCGCGCTCTGCTCTTGAAGCTTTTTTATAAGAACGATGAGTGCGCACTAACAGCTATTAGGAACATTCGGACATTAAAATCCATAAAATCGCTAATAAATTTTTCGTAAACCCCTGAACTCTATTGTTTTCTTTTGGCTAACAACATTTCTGTGTTTGACGAATCCATTTTTGGTTTTTCCCCTGACATTACCCTGCCATCGCCATCTATCGGCAGATTTTGGAACTATTTTTTTCCTTCGCCAAACAAAATTCCACTGCCTCACGATTATTTTGCTAAAATATCAGGTCATTTTGACGGGTAGTTTTCAAATTATCGAATTTTGAAATCGTAACTTTAATTATAATTACCCTGTATAACAACCTATTTGTCTTTTACATATTTTTCAAAAATTCTGTGAATCATAATTAGAATCGACTTTGCTCTTGTATTTCCTGAGTGGCAGTATGGATTTGCCAAGTCTAAATCTGTAGTTCAAAATATTCCTTAAACTACACTATGCCATTGAATTCCGGCTTTCCAAACCTGATTATTTAATTAGGAACTTACAACAAACAATAATTACAATAACCTAACTGATAAATTAAATTTCCACGTTAAAAGAATCTACGATATCTTTATCCCTTCAAATATTGAAAAATAAAGGACATTATGTACTCACTTTTAAAGTTTTAACAAGAAAACGTTATTGGATTCCTTTAGTCTATCGGTTATTCTGCATTACAGTACGTCATTTTGGTTTAACACCAACCAATTTCGGCTTCATTCCCCGCCTTCGTCAGGGAATAAAAATAAAGGAGAAGTTGGTATTTAAAATTAAAGGCGATGTACACGAATGGATGGATTAAAAATAAAATAAACAGCAAATAACAATTAAAGAGTAAGAAATAACCAGTCAAAGGAAATAATAATCATTTGAAATAAATTATAAAATATAATGGAGTAGGTGTAATAGTGATTAAGGATCAGACAAAATATCTTTGGAATCTGAATCCATTGAGGATTTATTTATATATTTTGATGGATTCAAGGAAGACAGTTCGCTTTTGGCTGTTGGAAAAATGCAGAATTTTGAAGATGTCATCAATTTTATCAGTTGGGTGCTTCTCTTAGAAGAGGTGTGCAGCGAAATTTAATTTCTTGTAAGATGTGACGTGCTCTTTGAATTTTTGTGAAACTGCAATTAGACATTCCTATGTAATATTTTCGCATTGTTGCACTGGAGTCTGTATACATCAAGCTGACCAAATTTATGTCCATTATTGTTCGGAAGAATTCTTAAATTAAACATGTTTTTGCATGCTTTGGGAGAATAGTATTGAAATTATTTGAAACTTCGGCGCTGCTGTCCATTAGCGAGAGATTCGGATATGTATTCGACATAGCTTCTTTGCACGAGTAAGAAAAATTGCAATCGCTTTAAATGTACTATTATAATTATTATTTAATGTATTTCGAACGGATCAAGGGAACCAAAAATTATTTAAATTTAGCTTTATTATTTTTTATAATTTCATTGATTGATTGATTGCAGGAATTCACCACACAAACTGAGTAAAAAAATTTATTGCAGTTTTCTTTTGGTGTCCTTTCTGTGTTTTTAAGCAAAACTCCTATATAACTCCTATGTTAACTTCACTTCGGTCTCGTATCGCCCTCGGTGGCTCAGTGGTTGCGTGATCGCCTCTGATGCCCGAGGACGCGGGTTCGACCCCGGCAGAGGACGACGAGGATATTTTCAGGGGGAAAATCCTGAGATCATGCACTTCTTTCGGAAGGGAAGTAAAGCCGTTGGTCCCGTATAGTCGTTTGCCGGCTGCACGTTAAAGAATCCTTGCGAGGCAAAATTTGCGGCCCCTATAACGCCGTCCTGAAATGACCATGTCAGTTGTAAAGGACGTTAATACCAAAAAACACCCAACAACCAATCACTTTGGCCTCGTACTCAACACGATGCTCTGTCGCTAGAATTGAGGTATTAATATGTCAACTTTGTTCTATCGATTGCCATATGTCTCGTTCGGCTCATATTTGTTAAATTTGGAACAATATGGTTACTAAATTTTACAACACTAATTTATCAAAACCAATAAAAATTTATCTTTTTTTATTTGGTATATTAACATTCTATGTTTTTTTTATTGTTTTTTTTTTCCTTTCTTTCTTTTGCTGATGGGAAAGATTGATCAATTCTGGTGCTCAGCTTGTGTGCTAAATTCTTAATAGTTACATTATTAAAAAAAAAACAATAAACTATATTTAAATATTTTTAGTCATTGGAAATAAATATAGAAATTTAGAGCGATGTCATCAATCTAAATTTCCCAAAACCGTGCAAAGAAGCTTTCTCCTGTTCCTATGTCGTAAACGTATCCGAATCTCTCGCTAATGGCCAGCAGCGCCAAAGTTTCAAGTAAATAATAATCGTGATTGGCCATATTTGTAATTCGAAGAACACCTAGTTTAGGCTGCTTAAGTTCCCCTCGTCCGCACAACCTAATCCACCGATGGGTTCTAAGGGTGATGGAAAACGGATTGGGAAGGAAATTCGTGCCACCCATTGTTATTAGAAACTCGGTCGGATGCTCTCTTCCAACAGAAATCAATTCCCATTAGGGCTTATATTTCGCGCCTTGTAAGAGAGGAAGAAAGGGGGGGAAAGATTTTTTAAAGAAAGAAGTGCACAGGAGCACCCTATTTAGGATATTTTTTCTTGAAAATTTCTAAGAAAATAATTTCATCTCTTAGGCATTTTAAGAGGAAAGTCCGAAAGCATTCAGAATTTCTAAAAGTTTGTTCGTAAAAAAGCAAATTAAAGTTGATATTTTATATTTGCTTATTAAATGAGTAAACTTCTTACAGATGGTTAGGTAATATAATTAAATAAAAATTAAATAAAATATAGTATAATCTCTTTAACACAAACTCGATTAACACCAAAAATCAGCCCTAATCCCTTCATAGCACTTTCTAACCCGTTTGCACAAAGTATTTTGTCATCTCTTTCTGATAAGACGAATAATTTATACGAAAAAGCATGCAGTAAATATAAGCTGTTACAGCTTTTTCGATCTTTTTGCATGATTTGAGAGTTGTCAAATGCAACTTGCTAATGAGAGTGCAATGTTTCTTGAATAACATTCGACAGAACGTATTTTGAGCGTATTTGGATGAAAGCATGTTTTCAAACTCTGCGTTTGTGTAAACTCAGAAGTTTTAAAATTAGTTACAAATGTTGCCGATAGATGGCGCTACACGCTGTAGTCGCAGTACGGAGTCCGAGAAATAGGCTATAAACTGCCCTTTGCAAGCAGCCATTGCAATCACATCACAATCGCTTCAAAATGAGCCCCTTTTGCAGCACAGAGATGGCCCAAACGAAGAACGAAATTTTTCAGTCACTATAATTGCAGCGCCACCTGCCAGCAACATTTGGTACTAATTTTGTAACTTGCGTATCAGACTCTTACGACTTTCGAAATAATTATACCAGTTGTTTTATTCCTTTGTCGTTCACCGTTGCCGAGATATTTAAAATCAGTGTATTTAAAAAAAAAGTCTCACTCTGGGACACACTGTATAAATCTCTAAACATATACAGGGTTTGCAGATAACTACAGGGCAGTAGATCGGGAAGCCTACCCGCTCGATTGCAGGGGCCGGCTCGGTCGATTGGCAGAATGGAGGCGTACCCCTCCTTGGCTCAATTGGTCATGTCCTTTGCCAAACAAGAAGTTTAACAAAATAAAATTACCCAATTATCATTTGATGTCGAGCTGGCCCCTGCAATCGAGCGGGTAGGCTTCCCGTTATACTGCCCTGTAATTATCTGCAACACCCTGTACAAATTAAACTTTTTTGTATTCTTTAATCTCGTTCTATCATTCTTTACATATTTGCTTAACACAAAATTCGGATAACACTAATTTTTAAGGAGCCTCCTGGCCTTTCATATTAAAGAGATTTTACTGTAATATAATAAAGTTCATCAATGTTGATAGAGTTTGTGGAGTTGAAGGTTTGAAGTGGAGTTCACCAATGTTGACGTGGAACAAATCAATAATAAAATCAAAATTACAGTACCCAAATCATAAATATTCTTCCGGTCACCATCTACCAGTCGTTATATTCTAGAAAACATCTTCTTCATACTAGTTTTCAACTCGCCGCACTAGTTTTCCCGTTATTCTTCAAGACATATTTGTTCAATATAAACTGCAATGATTATAAACATTTGTTCCATTTTAAACCTTCAACTACGCAAACTATGTCAGCATTGGTGAAAATTATCTTATTATTTTATTTGATTTTTATTCTGCGAGATCTGTTCAAAAAATAACCGAATTTATTTTATTTAATATACAACTTATTGGTCTTTGTCTCCTTCAGAGTACTCCCTTCCTCTGTTCATACACTTGTTCCAGCAGTGTTCCCACTTTACCAGGCAGTCCTGGAAAGCTTCTTTGGGAATATCCTTCAATGCCAGTGACAAATTTTTCTTAATCTCATCAACTGAGTCGAAACGGCGTCCTTTCAGCACTAATTTTAATTTTGGAAACAAGAAAAACTCGCAGGAATCTATAGTGCCCGGCACGAAAGAAAAAGGAAACTGGCGCATGTGTAAATGAATAAAACTCGTTCAACCATCAGAAACGGACTGGAAATAAGGTATACTTATTTCTGGCATCAGCAGTAAGTAATGCCCTGATTCCTGTCCGTTTCTGATTGGTTGAACGAGTTTTATTCATTTACACATGCGCCAGTTTTCTTTTTCTTTCGTGTGGGGCACTATAGGTCTGGGGAGTGGGGAGGCTGGGGGAGGAGAGTCATCTGATTTATGGCCAAAAATGACGAATTAACAAGACTGAGTGGGCAGGCGCATTGTCAGTTTCACGAAAACTTTCACGTTGCATCGTTGCTCTCGTAAATTGGACATTGCAAAAATCGCCACGAACACTGAAACACGTTGTACTCAAATGGCAATAAGTCGGAAACTAAACACCATATAAAAACTTGTAAATAGTCCATTAGGCGGAAGTATTGGACGATTCGTTGTCGTGTAATAAAAAAATGAGGTGTGGTCGCCACATGACTTTCTTATACGTAAATGTCTTGGTCCAAATATAGAAAAAAAATTAAACAACTGTCTAAAATGGCTACTTCCGATAGAAATTTTGAAAAAGTTTGTGAATAAAAGTTACTTCAAATTAGCTTCTGAACACTTTGGTACAGATTCCAAATTTTCCTATACCATCTTTCGCCTATATTAGCTAAAAACTGGATTTTGATAGGAGTAAAACTGGTACTTCCGGTTGGAATTTTGAAAAATTTTCTTAACAAAAGTTGTTTAAAATTGTAATTGTAACACTTTTCAATCCCTTCAAAATTTTCATAAACGCAATGGTTAACGAGATATTTCAAAATTTATATTTTGGCGCTGGAGTAAACTGATACTTTCGGTTCACCGATTTCACTAGAAAACTAATCAGACCTCCCGAGGAAAATTATTTATTTATTTATTTATTAGTACTGATAATCCAATACGTCCATCCAGGGCCTGTATGGCTAGAAGCCGACGAGTTGGGTCCCTGGATGAACCTGGATAAACGACTGCTGTAGGATGGTCACAGCAGCCGGGGAGTGAAGATCGTGAATCACGGATGGTCACCCATCCAGTGACTAGCCGTGCCTGATGTTGCTTAACTTCACAGAAGTTGTGTTTCGGTGAAAGCCCACCAGGCCACAGCCTCCCCACATTATAATCTTATGTTTAAAGTAGGGTCTCGATAGCTTTAGCCGCTTGTACGCTATCGTGGACACACACACAAACACACACAGACATGCACACAGGCACACGCATACACATACACACACAGACCGACAGACACACAGACAGACAGACACTCAGATATTTTCCAAAAATCACTTTTTCGTAATTTAGGTGATTACAATATTTCCTTATACTACGTATAAGAAAGTAAAAAGTGTGGTTATTTTTTGAACAGACCTCATGTTATCTAATCATCGACAAGGAGTTCACAATGTCCGTCTGTCTGTCTGTCCGTCTGTCCGTCTGTCCGTCCGTCCGTCCGTCCCCTTCATAATTTCCGCATTTTTTGAGGTAGGAGGTTTAAATTCGGAATGTAGCTTACTATGGGTATGTGCACCTTCACTATTTAGTTTGCTTTTGATTGGCCCACTGGGATCGGAGTTTTGTGGCGGAACTTAGAGGGGACCAAAAGGTTTACGCGTATTTATGCATATAAAAGAGTGAAATTCGGTAAGCAGATTCCACTAAGCAAGTACAACATTACTGTAAAGTTTGGTCCAAATTGTTCCAATAGGGTCGGAGTTGTGGCGGTGCCAGTCACTTGGTCTTTAGAACTATGGCAACATATGGCATATGATATATCATTCCTTCGGAAATGACGAGAAACGAAAGAAGATCGAGCTCTTTTTCATTTTCTAAATACTACGTTCGAGAAAATCAATTTTTCGATTAAAAAGTGCAGATAAAAGGGTAAAAATAGATGACCTCAGCGCTTCCGCTACTTTCCTATACCTTCCTCGGGAGGATTAATTTCTTGTTCTACTCCTATTTGATCACTCATATTTTGAATGAAATCTCAACTTTAGTTTTATCTTGATAGTTTTAAACTCTATAGGCTTTATATCCAGAAACTCTATAATATTTTCCAAATATGGAAAAATCTGTCGATATCGAAGAAAAGAGAACCTCCTCCGGATAAACTGAAAGAAAAGTCGTTAAAGTATTGATACCATAAATATACCCCCATGTTTTAGAAAACTGAAACTTTTATTATTGCCATAAATGTCACTATCAAACAAAATTCAGTTTTACGACGCATAGCCTCAGTCTTATCTATGTAGAACTTTAAGGTTCTAGAACAATTAAAAAAAGAAATAGATAGTTGAGAGCTTCAGGAAACCGATATAACTTATTTTCTTTCGTGACAATAGAAAAATCTTTAAATGATTTTTTTCAAACCACGCTCTCAATATGTTTTATGAATTCTCTTGTTGTTTAAAATATTATATTAGGGAAGCATAAAAATATTGTGGACCTTATCTTTTAACGTGTAATCCGAGAGTTATTTTATCGATTAGTTAAAAATTTTAGCTCGATGAGAAGGTTTTTAAACAAATATTCACGTTTCTGTTGGAATGAATTTGGATAGGGTGTAGAAATAACTTTTGCTCAAAATGGAATTAGAGTTGCAATATTAACTCTTTAAACATATAACTAAATGAACATATGAAGTAATTTATTTTTGCGTATTTTAACGGTTTTTAAATTTAAAATTTGAATTTCTTTTGTATATTTAGCATTTACTCGTAAACCCCGATACAACGACACCTCGCAGTTCCTATAAAAAACGCTGGATAAATTTTTCAATTTAAATGGATTTTGAAAATTTGAATTTGAATTTTTCCGTTAAAATACATTGTCATCAGCACTGAGTAAGTGTAACAAGTTTCTGTTTTCTAGTTAGTTGAGAAAAACCGATAATTTGTTGATGAGTTAATTGAAAGTGTTAAATACTTAATTTTCTATCTTTAAAGTAGTACAAATCCGAGACAGATTAAAAATAAAATAGTTTTTTGAAACTTGCTTCCAACAAAAGACATTATGTCTGCATTTTATATTATATATATATATATTTTCATATTTATCCCCTCCTGTATATTTACGATCTGAAAGCTTCCTATCCGCTCCAAATCCTGGAACAGCGGGCTTAATGGATGCCCTGAGTTCTTTTTGTGGCAGGTTTGGAGGAAGGTTCTCTTGTTTGGATTTTAACAGATCGCAGTCAATTGGCAATCGATCTCTCTCAATCCTTAACAGGTCAGCACGATCTTTAAGGGCCTTAAGCTTGTCTTCGAGGAGCAAAGGCTTTTCATGGTGGAAGAGAGATTTTTCATCCCAGCTGTTGCGCTGCTCTTTTAGATTCAGGGATCGTTCACAGAGGAAAAAGAGGAGAATAGCTCCGCAAACTAAGGTAGGAATAAGGAAAGGAGGAGGGAGAAGAAAAAACCATTTAAACCCCTTAAATATTAAGCGAATTTAGATGAAAATAGAAAATGTACATTCATCAATCTTAATGATACTTTGCTTTAAACTAGCAGCTTTAGGTAAATTGTATGTCTTAAAATAAGATTTGATTATGCTTTTGAAAACTTTTCTGTCTCTCTTATTGTAAGCTGAAATTTAATTTCATATCAAGTAAATTTAGCATCCGCCTTTCTAATAATCTCGTAAAGAGCGAAAGTTAATTGAGATCTTTAAATTGGCTGTGTTTATTAAGAAGTAATGGTTGCAATAACATTGGGCTGGGGAAGCGAAGGCTAGGACAACCGAGCTTAATTTGCAACGTAATTAACAATTTAACATGATTAATACAACAGCATAAACCATCTATATGAGACGGTTTACTGCATGGAGGGGGAAAAAATTAGTTTCATAACAGCTGCTATTATAACTGTAATTGTGGAATGCGTTGGTGGTCAAGCAATACGAGCCTTGGTCAGCTATCGATTTTCTGCTGGGGAAATTCCAATCGAGAATTGGGCTTTAAAACTCTTTATTACCGAGCTGGAGATTTGCTTTACAAATCATACGCCATTAGGATTTTCAGTCCAAAAAAAAAATTGCATTATTTGCAGGGAAATTAGCCTTCCTCGTTAAATTTGCGTAATAAGTGTTCAAATTTATGCAACTGCACTTATAGCGTATTTGCATATCATAAAAGTATCATCTTCGTGTATATAAATATAGCAGGAGACAAAATAAAAATCGCTCAAGTCTGAAATTTACATAGCATTCATTCTCTTTTACTTTCAACTAGCACTCAGTTTCTCGTTTCCTTCTTTTTCGATTTCCGATTGTGTTTCGCAAAGGTTTTCAACCGAGTTTTCCACTTATTTGCTCTCTCTCTCTCTCTCTCTCTTCATTTCTGTTTTCAGGCGTCCTCATCCAATACCACTTAATGGAAATGGTGATGATGAAAAATGTTATGCATTTAGCCAATTCTTGTTAGCAATAATGGAAAACACAAAACTGTTTATTAGCTTTAAAACAATAGAAGTTGAAAATTTTTTTTTTAGAAACTACCACAATTTTCTTCTCTAACTTCTTGAAATAACACAAGACACAAGTGCACACATAAACTTTATTTACATATTAATGTTTAAATAACGACAGATAAACAACCATCCTGTTTATAATACATCAAACGTTATCTCAATTTCAATTTTATTTGTATATCCAAAAACAGTTGAGAATGAGAATAAATGAAGGTACAAAGTAAACATAAAAGAGGTAAACACAAAGTTACAAAACCAAAACAAACGAAGTCAATTCATACAAACATTGAAGAATAATAAGAATTTTAAATAAAACGGTACGCACTTAGGTCTTTTAAAAGAACGGATCGTAATCGCATGCTGCAAAACCTGTTTATTAATTAATCCTGTACTTATACACTGAGTGGTCAGAAAATTGGTGCTAATAACGAGTTGGTCCACCTTTAGCTCTGATCACTACCTTGGCATGGACTCAACAAGATGCTGATACCGTTGCTGAGGAATGATGGCCTATCCTGACACAATGGCAGTTCTAAGTTGGGTCAGGTTAGATGGTGGTGTTTCCAAGCTTTGAGTAATTTTTGACTTCGTCCCACAAATGCTCTGTAGGATTGAGGTCAGGGGACTGAGCTGGACATGGAAGTAGACTTAGCACCGATTGATGTTCCTTAAACTACTTTGTGATTGATCGAGCAAGGTGGCAAGGTGCATTGTCCTGCTGAAAGTGATCATCTCCAGAAGAGAACATCATAGCCACAGACGAGTACACGTGATCGGCAACGATGTAGAGGTACGCTGTGCTGTTCAGAGTTGTGCCCACAGATAACAAGGGACTCAGTGTACTCCAGAAAAACATTCCCCACACGATAACTCCACCAGCCTGAAGAGTTGTCATTTTGCATGAGGGATTCATGAACTCGTGCTGTTTGCCCTTAATCTGATCTTAACATCTGCATTATGGAGCAGGAAATGAGATTCATTGGACCAGGCTACTTTTTTCCACTCCTCAAGTGACCAATTACGTCATTCTTGGACACTCTTGATGGTCTCCTGCTGCTAAAGCCCATCCTTTGCAAAGTCCGTCTTGTGCGTTGGGATATACTTTGTGATGCACCTGCATTGTGGTACAACCATGTGGAAGCCATAGACCATCTGTACCAGCGCCTGATCTCTGGATGGTGCGAATGGAGCGGTCTATCGCCTAGAACAGTATTTCTTAAACTTTTTGGCTAGCGATCCCCTTTCACACTTAAAAATTTCAAAAGACCCCCGGTCTCCTAATATGTTTTATATGTTCCATGTTCTAATACGTTTTATCTATGTGATTCCAATTATTTGTACTTAATACTTAGTAAATTCATAAAATAAATGAATTATTTGTCACCCATCAAATTTTCTGCGATCCCTGGCCCCCCCCCCCCCCAGAATATTTCATGAACCCCCACTTTAAAACACTGGCCTAGAAAACTTCGGGAACAATTCAGAAGCGGATGCCACAGTCTTACATTAGAATCACCATACCCTTTTACATTGCCTAGTGTTCTGACGCACTTTTGACTTCACCATGACACCATTCGTTCGATTCCAGATTCTGTTTGGGCTCTTACGTTCGGCCCGATGTCACATCCATCCTTACGATAAGGAGTAGAAAAACCTCCCTTTCGCGCTCATAACGTTCCAAATGGGGGGTGTGCAGCATCGTATCGATGAACGTTTTCTCACTAATTTAGACAGGTCTCTCACATACGACGTTGTGATTGAATTCTTCGTAGCAGAGATGGATGGGTAAGCCCATTTACTGTGAGGGTGTATGCGAGAAAGACTGAATCAGTATCCTGGTGTGCAAGCCAGTAATAAAGAATAAAGCCCTCGCACTAATGTCATTTAGAACATTTAGAAGCACTAAAAGGTCCGATTTTTATTCGCAAATTCTCTTTCCAGTAATAGAATCTTCAGTAATTTTCACCGTAAACCGTTGAATAGACCGTTTTCTATAACGATCTGCTGTCAGTTTAATTATAATCAATGTGTACTTTTTATATCTGCTGTATGCGCTGATCGCAGAAGCAACTCTGGTATTACACAGTCCAATCACATTAATGTGACCACCTGTCAGTAACCAGACTACCACCTTTCGCGGCGCGGACAGCTGCGAGACGGGCAGGAAGAGAGCCAATAAGGTTGTGGAAGGTATTGACAGGGATGTGAAGCCATATCGACTCCAGTTCTGTGACGACCTACCATAAGTTGCGCGGTTGAGGATCCACGGCGCGATTAAACCGATCGAGGTGGCCCCACAGATGCTTTATGGGATTTAAATCGTGGGAGTTTGGGGGCCAGGGGAGTATCGTAAACGCATCCTCGTGCTCTTCGAACCAAGCACGGACACTGCGCGCTGTATGGCACGTCTCATTGTCGTGCTGGAAGATGCCATCGTGCTGAGGAAGCACAATCTGCATAATATAACATTATTTATTTTATATTATTACTGATATCCACATTTCTTTCCCTTTTTATTTTTTCTGGTGGTTGTGCAATTTTTTGCCAACTCCCGTTAAGTCTTTTATGTATGGCTACAATCTGCATGTAGGAGTGGTTTGAAAGGACAGATGCGTACTTCCATTGCCGTCCACAATGATGAGTGCACCTAGGGAATGCCATAAAAACATTCCCCAGATCATAACGCTGCCTCCTCCGGCCTGGACCCTTGCGCCACGTATTGCAGGGTGTTCGTTTTCTGACGCTAAACGCCATACACGCCATCGCCCATCTGTCCGATGGAGCATAAACCGTGATTCATCGGAAAAAAGCCACCTTTCGCCACTCTGTTGCTGTTCAGTTGCGGTGCTGACGTGCAAATTTCAGTCTTTGTCAGCATTGGTGCACGAACCAGCCGTCTGCTCCATACGCAGCAACGTTCGCTGAACTGCCGTTGAGGATACACGTTTGGTAGCCCCCTGTTCTTCTGGTAGGTCAGCTGGTCCACGGTTGGATGTCTGTTGACTGAGAGGAATGTCGTCAAATACCCACACTTGGCACGTCGCTGATTTTGGGTATTGTCATTCCGCCATGCACAGTACACTTTCACCACGGCGGCACGCGAACAGTTCACAAAACTAACAGTTTCGGAAATACCGCCTATCTTGGCTCGGAAGCCGATTATCATGCCCTTTTGGAAGTCGGATAAATCGCTATGTTTCGACTCCAACAATTCTTTCAATGTTTTCTGCTTCCTTCTACACCCTTCCTATACCCCCCCCCCCCACCTCTGGTACTGGTATGTACCTACTGGACGTAACCATTTTCCGCTGATGTTGAACGTAGGAAGAGGTCACATTAGTGTGACTGGACTGTATATTAGACTGAGGGACGTTTTCATAATGATGAGGCTCATGATGATGGAATCGCTCGTACGTAAAATAAAATACTGGATTTTATTTTGTAAATGCTACACATTTTATGAATGCGTTATTTCGTCTACTTTTATCCGAGCCTTATGTATACTCCACGTCGACCCTTGGATGTTCCGAAATTAATGTAATAAAAATTCTTTAATGATCCTTGGTCGCGGAATTTAAGAGGAAAGTAGGAAAATTAAAGCTTGGCTGTGCTTATATTAGCATGAAGAATAAATTCTGGAATTCTTCTCAGAAAAAAATGACTTAAAGATGATATCAATTCTTTAGAAAAGGTTATATCATTTTAAAATGTTATTGAAGAGCGATAGCATTTGAAATAGCAAAACTGAAACTATTTTAAATTTTTAAAGTAAAACACAAGCTTAAAAACTCTTGAATGCTGTAGATGAATTAAATTAACAAGTTCATTAACAGAGAGTGAAAAATTGGAAAACTTTTTTAACTTGAGGAAATTGTTTCTAATTTTTTCCCGTCTCTAAACGAAGGCTGTCACGTTTAATTGTCTGCTTGCCTTATGAATAAACCATCAGTCGGAAGACACGTAGACGGAATAAAGCTAATTGGCGAGCACAATTCCTTGCCTGAATTTTCATCAATGGAGGAAGTGATCGGCGGAGTCTATGACCCTTGCAATTGATCAACGCAACACTGAATCTCTTTTAAAACAATGTATATTTTTTTTAAATGGCAAACAAAGTTATCTTATACGTAGAAGTTTCCTTTCGAAGGGTGGAAGCTAAAAATATTATGAAAATAAAATTCGCCGATATAATTAAAGTGTAGCGCTTAACAAAGCATCTCAAGTGGGAGGAATGTCGTCCAAGTGCCACCGGGGAGTGCAGCACCAGTTCGCCGCTCCCTTCCATCCTCTTACGCGGGTTCTACTTTCATCTTTTATCGTCGATCTTAAGATGGCATTAAACAAACCCTCTCCTAATAAGAAAGTATGCTTCGTTCGTGTTAGGAACACGGAGTCCCCTGAAAAGCTTCGTTACGCTGGGAACTTGATGCAAATTGCAATTACCGAATCTCGAGAGTTGGGTTCGGAATCTGTTTTCCCTGGCCCGCCAATTAAAGCCACGTTTCTCAATGTCATCTGCTCACAAAAAGACTCCCACAACCAGGAGGAGGGTAAAAGAATCCCTACTGGGGCAAACATGGTTCATTACAATGATTTCTTTGTAATTTGTCTCTTCCACTGTATTTTTAACGTTATTATCTTATAAGGAAGCTGTTCTCTTTTTGTTTGGTAAATTCAGTCTGTAGTGTTTATTTGTCCAACTTAAAGAAAAATTTTTCATTAATTCATAAAAGGAATGCGGGTTGTTTTGTTTGCTCTGTTTATTTACATAATAGCATTCGTTTGTACGCTTGAATGCTTTTAATTTGATTCTTTTTTAATATTGTGTTAATTGCATATTTTTAAACAGCGGTTATATATGCTTTTTGTGTGCTATTTTTAGAACTCTATTATTAACAAAAGTAAAGTTGCCGTCTTAAGAGGTATCATAAACAGTTGCATAAAATGTAAACAACAAGGAGTTAAATAAATAAAAAAAAAAACAAAATTGAAGCTTATCATCTAAAAATACTTTAAAAACTAAAATTTGAGAAATAGTAAGGTAGACAGTCCTTTGGTAGATTCCTTTTTTACGTTTTTTTTTTTATTTTGTTTGAAGTGTTTGATATTTAAATATTACGTAAGCATTAACCAGCAAACCTTCGCTTATTTTTAGGATCTTCATCTTTAGATACTGACTTTTGACATTTATAAATTTTTAAACATTGGTGAAAAGTTCAAAAAATAATTTATTATAATAATTACGAATTGACTCTTATACCAAACAGAGACATTGTATTAGGAGATCTAGAGATCTTTCGAATAGTTGACATCAATCATCAATGATATACCTGATCCACAATTATATTAGGTAATCTTCTTAATTACTAATGGTAAATTACAGGGTGAGGCAGCATTCATAGTAGGATATTAAAAGCACACCATTAGGATGTAAATGTAATTTATTTATTATCTCCTATGTTAGTTAATAGTTAAAGGTATGCCATTTACAAATATGTAAGTCATTGTTCATTGCGTGGATTACTTTTTGAATATGACTCCTGTCAAATGATGCCCCCTCTGCACAACACATTCATCTAGACGGCGTTGGAAGCTTTCCATAACTCGGCGTAACGTATTCTCTGGGACATTGCCCAGGGCAGTTCTGATGTGATCCTTCAACTCGGAATGGTGGCACAACTTGTTCGGAAAACTTCTTGCTTGAGGTAGCCCAAGGAAAAAGTCTGCACATGAAAGATCAGGTGATCGAGGCGACCACCAGGGAATGTCACCAAAACGGGAAATTACTCTGCCTGGAAATGTCTGTCGTAAGAAATCCATGCAAATTCTGGCGGTATGCGAGGTCGCTCCGTCTTGTTGAAACCACAATTGGTCGATATCCACATTCAACTTTTATTCCAATAATCATTATTCCAACGCCACTTAGATGAATGTTTTGGCAGCGGGGACATCATTTGACAGGACTCATATTCAAACATTAATTAACCCAATCAAATATTGACTTACAAATTAACAAATGGCATACTTGCAACTACTATTTGACATAAAGAGCAATAAATAAAAAGCATTTATTTCCTACTGGTGTGCTATTAATATTACGCTATGAACGCTGCCTCACCCTGTATAACAGAGTCATTATTCTGTGCTATTTTATTGTCTTAAATAATAATAACTTGAAAACTCTTTGCTTTGGATCAGATCCTTGAGTGAATGCAAAATTCTTAATAGAGAAAAAAATTTAAAACACTTTCCTTAAAGAGGCTTTTCTAATTTAATAAAACGCCTTATGACTCTTAGTTTACCTCAAGTGCATACGATCAGAGTAGTGCTTGATGTGGTTATTGTTCATTTTATTTCTATTTTATGTTGACATAAAATTAACATTATAAGTATCATTAGCAAGTATGTGGATCTGATGACGGTTTAGTTATATGAGAAACCTTATAAGAGTGTGGTTAAGAATATTTTTGGATGATCTTTTTTCTTGTGGTTTAATTTCAATTTCACCACTCTTAAATTAGTTGCGAATTAGTCATGAACTACAACCCCTGGCAAATAGAATGAACTCGCTATGTGACTTATTATTGACAAAGGAAAGGAAAGTTACAGAAAACTTATGTTTGAATTGAAAATGCAAAAACAAAAATGTTTTAATGAATCCCTGAGTCTAATCTATAATGTACAGTAATTTAATGTCAATACATTTAATTGAATACAAAATAAAAAATGAAACGTAATATACCACCTTGGAAAAAAGTATCAACTCAGTGCTTTCCTGAGAAAAAAATTTGAACTCAAATAACTTTTCTGTGGAAAAGAAACATTTCAATACATTAATATTTTGTAATTCCCCCGTTGGCTTCAATTACAGCATTAGTTCTTCCAGTCATCCGAAGCGAAGAGATTATCACAGTTCTGCACGGTATTTTATTCCACCCTTCAAGAATGGCCCTTTTGAGTTCATCCTTTTTGGACGGATGAACTTCTCTAATCAACTTTTTCGGTTCACGCCACAAGTTTTCAATTGGGCTGAGATCGGGGCTGTTGGCAGGCCATCTGAGATGCTTCAGGCCATTGTTTATAACCACTATTGCACTACTAGAATCTGATGGTTTCATCGTCTCCGAATGGTCTTCAAGTGTTGGAATTAAGAAGACTCCAGTACTTCCAAATATGCCTCTGAATTCATGGTAACTTTATTATACACATTCTGCCTGGACCGTTGGCTGTCACACAATCCCAGGTCATGAGAGATTGCGTAAATTTTACAGAGAAATTTAGGCAATCCTCTTGAAATTTTTCATCAACACGTCTCCAGCAAATGATCCATCTCTTATCTCCTGCACAAAGGGCAATTCTCGACTCATCGCTGAAAATTACCTTCTTCTATTTGCGATTCTATTTCTAAGCAATTTATTAAAAAATTGTGAGTGATTGTCTTTGTTCACTGACGTCTTCAGAAATGTTTGGCTATTGAATTATCTTTAAGTGTTATTTCTAATTCTAATTATGTACTATTAAATAACAAGCACGTCGAACATGCTTACATTTTCACATAATTGGAATCTGAAAATCCGAACATAAGTCGGATTCCATCAAATATGTATTACTTTTTTAAATAATTAATTCATAAATATGTAAGCATGTTTATTTCGTCTTATTTTGTCTATGCGTGTATTTCGTCTTCAGTTGAAAAAAAGTTAAACTAAACTTGCCTTTATAAGAGTAGCAGAAATAAATTTTTTAAGATTAGCAGAAGTAAAATTTCGTATCCATAACTTCATATAATTGCATTGAAGTTATTTATATTATATTTTCATTATTCTAATGACTGTCCATCCTCTTTTATAATAGTTTTTTGCATCTGGAAGAGAACTTTATATTTAGACAAACAATTCCAACGAAATTGATATAATGATAAAAACCACCAGCCCCAGTGGAAGGCTACACTCCAAAGATTTCTGATTCAGAAACCTTTTGTTTATCGTTGAGAGGAATCTCTTAGATTTCACTTAGCAAAAATCCTCCTCATCCTTCTATGAATGAGATCGAGAGATATTTCCTAGTCTCAAATCAAACATAAGTGATGAGGTTAAAAAAAAAAAGAAAATGAAAAAAAAATTCAGAATCGAAGAATTCTCTTCGCGGATTTTCAGCGTTCCACTCACACTGCAGATCGATAGATGGGACAAAGAAACGGATTCTAAACAAAAGGATTAAGGAAAAGGGGAAGGGATTAATTTTCTAAAAAGAAAACCCAGCAATACTGAATTGGGAGATGAGAAAGGAAAGTTTGCTTTTCATGATGTGAGTAAAGAAACATGAAGGGGGGGAAACCGGGATTGGAAAGGAAAGAAGATCAAGGGTCTGTGTCGAAATAATATGGCAATTTATTTGAATTTTTAAGTGGGTGGATAATGTAAAAAAACAGGGTTTTTCAGTCTTGAATTAACTGAAGTAGATTTTTAGTAAGCAGCATGGCCTTACTAAAACAATGCTACATTTCTATTCAGATAGTCACTTTTATATTTTTTGAGTATCTCTAAAAGAAAAAGTCATTGTTTTTCAAAATTTAATTTTAAATTAAAAATTCCCAAAACTCCACAGCGTATTTGAGAATTAAGGTACAGCCTTTAAATAAGTATCCGGCATTTTAAAATTTCCCTTTTGTGGATTAGAGGTTTTATTTTTATTCATGAGAAGTAAATGTTTAAAAAAAGTTCAAATCTTCTTTTTAAAGCTCTCCCTTGTTTAATATTCTATTGCTATTCATCTTATCTCTCCATAGAAAATTTTAAAATTGTCAGCGTTATAAATAATATCTGCATGAATTCCCTTTCTGCTGAGTTGGCATTTTGTACCCGGGGCTCTTCCAACAAGTCCGACTGATGATAATAGATCAAGTCGGCCCTCACTGAGTCAAATCTGGAATTTCTTGGAACGGTAATCCATCTACTCGAGACAGGATTTTGACAGTACGTCATCATTCTGTCACTTCATCAGTTTTGAAAAATGATATTTAATATGTTATATGCTACAGAGTTTTTGGACCGATTACAAATATGCGTCATTCTCATACCGTGCCTTAAGAGAAATTTATTTTTTATTTATGCTATTCAAAAAACGTTGCATCATATTTTCATTTAATGTAGCCAACGTTATGAAGTCTGGACGTTTTCAAATTGCAAAGTCTTTAAATATCATATTTAAATGTTGATGACCACGATTTCCTAATGCAAGTAAGTCGTTTTCGAACTCATTTATCTTCAACTAAGAACCTGTAGTTTTAAATCGCTATGAACTCGTTTAACTATTCAATTTGTGGCTGCTTTTATTTAGATTGAAACAAATTATTCGCCATGATTAACGATTTGGGCAGCAGATGGCGAATTGCAGCCTTTTCATTATCGTCCTGTTTTAAAGCTTTACGTCTCCGAAGATGAAAATAGCAGGTGGCCTTTTGAAACCTCGAAATCGGCCTTTATTTATTATTAGCAGCAAATAATCACAACAGTAGGAACTTTAACATCCAAAAATTCAATTCATTACTCAACTTATTAAATGGATACACAATGTTCGTCTCCAAACGTTCCGCATTACTTAAAAGAAATTTTATTACCATTGAAACGATCTGGTTTTAAAGTTAAGTATTTAGTTAATGCCTCAATATGGAGTAAGGGCAGCAATAAAAAATCTAACTATTGGGGATTAAGATTAAGAGGATATTTTAATGGAATGGAAATTCGACATCGTTATTTCTACAAAAGAAACATTTTCTTCCACCAGTCTCGTCTTTGCCTAAATACGTCTTTGGAGATTTCTTCTTTTTTTGAAGCAACAACCACTTCGATGACAGGACCACTATATCTTCTCGTTTTTGTTAATTCCTTTTTTTGTGTGTGCAAAGTTTTTATTTTTAGCAGCAATTAAGCAAAAGCTGTAAACAATTTGCGTTCATTTAAAGTTACTTTACGTGATTGAATTAAACAGTAAAAAAAAAAAAAAAGGCAACAGCCTCTTTTGCCTCACTTAAAAAAGCTGACGCAATTAACAACGCCTCTGAAAAAATTTTTTTTCGATGGCAACTAGAGAATTTACTGAAGCTTCTTCGTTTCTTCAAAATTTTAGATGGTCTCGGAGAACAATTCTTTGTTACCGTATTAATTAACTACTCGGTTAAATGAAGCGTTTAATTAAATTTCAGTTTTGAATGAGGAAAATGTTTAAATTGAGTCATTTATTAATAGGTTGTATTTACCAAACAAGAATTTGAATTTATTTTATTTTACTTTTTTATGGAAGACCTTGAATAATTAATAGTCCTCATAGAGATATAACAGTTCATGTCTTGTTTCATGGAGAAACATTCTGTAACTTTTTTCAGTTTCATATAGCTCACCAGATCCTAATTAATTTTATTAATTTCCTTCCCTGATTGTATTATTTCCTTCTAGTCTGCTCAAGGCTTGTCTCTTCAATTTGGATCTTGTGGTAAAGAGCCAAGATTTTGAGATGTTTCATTAATATGCTAATGGCTTTATCATATTTAGAGCAATTAAATGTCATTTTTCATGGACATCTCGTTTCTTAGTTAGGTCTGAATTAGCACTATTAAT
Organism: Rhysida immarginata; assembly: GCA_023313115.1. Classification (NCBI taxonomy): domain Eukaryota; kingdom Metazoa; phylum Arthropoda; class Chilopoda; order Scolopendromorpha; family Scolopendridae; genus Rhysida; species Rhysida immarginata. The sequence goes on along the minus strand of JAHWFO010107465.1, from coordinate 1,428,068 downwards.
GCCAAACGCAAAAAAATTTGAAGAAAAAAAAATAGAGAGGGTGCAAGAAGGGGTTTATTTTTTTAATAGACTTTATGATTCTATTTTTCTTATGGACCATCGATTTTGGTTCTCTTGGAAGATATGATTGATGCTAAATGTTAATCAATTGTACGGAGATCTTCGCAATATTTTTCATATTACACCATAATTAGGGTATATATGACACTATTGTCGCTCAACATTATTTTTTTTTCATTTGGAAATCTAGTCAGTCGAATATCAAATGTCATCTAACTAATTTGTCTCCATTCTCTCTTTATTCTTTCACTCTTCCAATTATATTATCTTTGAAATAATTCTGACACCCACGGTTTCTTATTTGATCTCATCCATTTAGAAGAAGAAAACTCGAAATATGAGTTTGAATTATAACTTAATTAAGAACGATATTCATACAAGGCTTTGATGAGAATACGAAAGTCTTTTTAACATATACCATAGCCATATAAAATCAATATGAATAAAACCAAGTTTGATTGAAGGTTCCTGATTCTATAAGTACACTTTCTTGTTGATCGAAGAGTGTTTTTCTAATAGCTAGCTTCAATATACAGGGTGTATCAGGTTCGATGGTCATAAAGTACCTAGCGTTGTTATTCTAAGCATAATTTTCCTTATCCATTTTTCAAAATTCTCAAAAAAAAATTGCTTGAAATCGTTTTCAAAAGTTTGGCTATTATGACGTCAGACGACTATAGGAATGGATGAATTATGACGTCAGAAGGCAATTATGACGATTCTCATAGTCTATATGACGTCAGAAGGCAATTATGACGATTCTCATAGTCTATTATGACGTCAGAAGGCTATCCAAAGTGGCTCCTGGCTATTATTACAGGAACCATGAAAAAATTATGTCATTAGGGCATTGATGAATTACGTCAGAAGGATTAGAATTACGTCATAATAGCCAAACTTTTTTTTGAAAATTTTGAAAAATGGATAAGGAAAATTATGCTTAGAATTCTGCGGAGAACAACGCTAGGTACTTTATGACCATCGAACCTGATACACCCTGTATACACAGGTCAATTAATCCCTCTACATCCTATTGTGAAGACTTCCTATTGTCGGCAATGAATGTAAAACATGTAAATTAAACCATTAAGGAATGACATAACCACGTACCAAAAGGTTAAACTAAACCATTCGCGGAACTATATTTTTAAACCGCCCTATGTTAACATTGGAAGTTTCTAATGGACTATAATGATACCATTAAACCACGTACCTTTGAAATAATTTCAACTATCATTAATATTACGTTATATTCATTCATGACACATCTTCCAAGTCGTTTGATATATCCCATGCCATATCTTACCATTGAAAGTTCCAATGAACCACAATGGTTCCACTAACCTAGGTTCCTTGAAACCAATTTCGAATATCGTTAATTTTACGTTATATTGTGACATTGTTTCAATTTCAACCATTTTCAAAATGGTTCATTCCCGGAATATTATTTAATAATTGGCGAAAATAGTAATTTATATCCGCTTCTTTCACGTCATTAGGATTTGTTTGATATATTACTTAATATATCTCTCCATTGAAAATTGCTAGGTGGGGTCGTAAAGGTACCATTTGTGCACGTGCTATTGAACAGATATAGATAATATTTGTGATTGATTCGTACCATATACCATTAATTTCTGGAATTCCCAAACACCATTTTAGAAAAACCGCAAAGTTCCCAGCAAAATTTAATATATCATCTAATTCAGAAGCTGGATAAGTTCGCTATGGATGGTCGCTATGTACGTTCAAGATTGGTCAATCTAGTAAGCTATGTGTGCTAAACGGTAAAGTATGATACTGCGCTCTTTCCAGTAAGCTGTAAACAGCGGCGTACGCTATTACGGTCTTGCTCTAGAAAAGGTCCCGGAGAGATTTATGAATTCAAAAGCTTACCATGATTATGGTTTATATATTGATACCAAACTTTTCCTATTACCAAAAGTTTAAATATTAAATTTATTATTATTTCATTTTAAAATTGTATGGAAGATTACAGAAGTATACAAATTATTAGCTTCAAGAAAGAAAATTTAAAAAAGACTCACATATTCTATAATACAGGGTGTTCCAAAAATGATCTATACAATTTTGATCAGATATAATTCAGAAATGGGGATAGGTAGAAAGTTGTAGTTTGCGGCAAAATGTTCACACTCACACATAACCAAAATTTTGTTTTTGGTGCCTTTCTTTACTGGAGCTTGAACGTTAGAAAGGCTTTGGACGATACATTTCCAGATCGCTTGATTGGCAGAGGAAGACCCATTTCCTGGCCTCCATTGTCTTCAGACATAATCCCATTAGATTTTTTTCTTTGGGGCTTTGTGAAGGATACTGTAACTTAAAACTTTTAATGTTATGGCATTCTTTATACTTTATAATTATTTTGACGCAATATCGCATGTTTTTCATAAAAGTGTGTCACTTTCTCTTAATATATTTGCATTAAATTGCTATGAGTTCAGTGTTGGTGGTGATCGTCTAATACCCGAGTTGTAAATACGCAAATCAAGTCAGAATGAGACGTAAAAGTTTTAAAGAGCAAAAGCGTCACCGGTGAGGGAAAATAAAAAATAATTCTCCTAACTGAGTATTTTTTAAAATGATCATGTTTTACTATAATTGACACAAAAAGAAGTCATTGTACTAAATATCAGCTTGGGGCCTTTGAGATATGAAAATAGATACGTAAATATAAATAGAAACGCTCTTTTAATATTTACCTTTGTGTATACCTAATCTGAATTTGAGATAAAGTAGTAGCCTAATAGTAGGTACATTATAGCTAAAAGGAAGACGTTATCATTGCATTTTCACTAAGTAACTTAGGATATTCTTCGCTTAGCATTAATTCACTTTTACAGTAGAATAAACTTTGTTTAGTGTAATTTTATCCCTATAAACTATGCCAGGTGTTTAGCAGAATCCCTTCTGTTCTCCCATTAAAGGACCTTCCTAGATAATCCTTTTATTCCATAAGGAGAGCAAAGTGATTAAGGTTGCATCCGTCCACCGCTCTATGATGTGTCTCTTGGGAGGAATATGGAAAAAACCTTAGTAAACAAGGCGAAATAAGATCGCAACGTGTTTTAGAAGGGAAGAGAGGAACCTTGCTTTTACAATTAGATGATCTGGAAAAAATGTGAAGGGCCAGGACTGAAATGTCGATTACCATTTAAAGTTTAAACCTTATCATCCATCCACTGCCCTTTTTTTTGTTCAAGCCTTAATATCCCAGCCCTCACATGATTAAAAAGACTAATTCAACTCTCTGGAGCCTGGATTCGTTTTTGGAAAGACTCTGATAGGTGGATCGATCGGAATCCTTCGCGATAGACACCAATTTTCTCGGCAGAACTTGTGAGGTTTGAAACCTGTCAAATCCTTCCGTCCGCTTTTCATTAATTAATTTCTTTCTTCGTTGTGGTGGCATCCACATCCTCCTAAAGAAGAAGAAATATTTTTTCACAAGAAACTGAATTCAATTGAAATGTGAGAATTAGGGGGAAATACTATGAAATAATTAAATTAGGGAAATGTGAAAGCGTTTCTGAAAACTTTATGTCAGTTTAATGAATTTTTGTTACATATAAAAGAAGTTGATTATCATTTTAAGCGAAAAGTAACACAATGAGAGAAAATTAATTTTTGGGATTATAAGGTATCACATCAGAAAATAATCATAGAAATGTCCATTCTGTTCATAATGTTCATTAATGAACACCTTACATGCATTAGAAACGGGAAATATGGAATATCGAGGTTTGCGGACCATATCCTGGACCAAGGACATGACTATAAGCAAGAAAACTTCGACATTATACACAGCACTGGAGACCGCCATCTGCTGAATTTTGTGGAATCTTTTGCAATTAACACGGAGGATCCTAGAAAACTATTAAACAGTGACGGAGGCCCAGTAGATGTAACCCACCTAAAAGACATCGGAAATCGGATACATCTACCAAAATTGCCCAAGAGAAGACCGAACTTGACAAGTGACAACCAGACCAATGACGACAGAGTGACCCTGTAATTTTTAATTTTTGTGTTGTAATTTGATTTAATTGGCTGTTTGTAAAAATTTGGTAAAATTTTTTGATTGTTCCTTTATTTCGCGCTGTAATAACTTGTTCACTATTGGCTGTTTTTCCCTGACTTTGTACTATAAAAGATGCTGTAAATCCTTGCCCTTTATCTGAACAGATTTGTCTGTTCTGATCAAAATCCTTGTGTACGCTGAAGAAGGCAGCGTGGCTGCCGAAATGCGCATACGTCCTATTAAAAGTTTTATGTGGATCAGTGGTTTCCTGTTATCTTTATTGATGTGCATAATGTTTGGGCAAAGTACTTATTGACATCTAGTGAGTATTATGATATACACTGAGTGGCCATTTTATTAGGAACACTTTCTAATACAGTATTGCGCCACCCCTAGCAGCTATAACAGCACGAATTCGCCGTGGCATGGATTCAGTTAGCCGCTGGAAGCATTGTTCTCTGATGTTTGTCCATGCAGATGCAACAGCTGCTACTAGTTGAAGCTTATTGGATGGTGGTGGATCCATGCCTCGAATAACCCGTTTCAGCTCATCCCAAAGATGCTCGATTGGTTTCGACTGGGAACTGTGGTGGCCAGAGGAGTAAGTTAAACTCATTATCGTGCCCCTGGAACCATTCCATGACGCATGGGGAAACATAGTAGCCATGAAGGGGCGAATGTGGTCAGCAACAATGTTCAGGTAGCCCTGTCAATTAAGGCGTTATTCTATAGGTATCACCGGACCAAGAGTATGCCAGGAAAGCATTCCCCAGACCATTACAGAGCCTTCACCAGCCTGAACAGTGGAGAGGGGTCCATCGCTTCGTGCTATTGTCTCCAAATTCTGCGTTGGCCATCTGCATAGGGAAGTAGGAAACGGGATTCATCCGACCAGCAGATCTTCTTCCAGTCGTCGACAGTGCAGTGTTGGTGAACACGGGCAAACTGGAGATGTTTTTGCGGTTTTGGATGAAGATCAAAAATACCCAGACTGGCCGTCGGCTGTTGTAGCCCATCCTCGCCAATGTACGGCGTATAGTGCGTTCAGAGATGTTATTCTGCGGTCCAGTGTTCTACTCCACGGTTAGTTGACAGAGTCGTTACTTTTCTATTTGCACGAACAAGCATTCCCATTCTACGCCAACTCATGGATCGACGAGTCGTTTGCGACCACAGGCTTGTCTCTGGGTGGTTGTTTTTTGGTTGTTTAACCAGTCCTGGTAAACCCTTGAAATTGTTGTTCGGAAAAGCCTAGAAGACGTGCGGTTTCGGAAATACTCAGTCCACCTCACCGGGCACTAACTATCATCCCGCGCTCGAAGTCGCTCAGATCCTTTTTTTCCCCCCATGGTGACGGTCAAACCACTTGCAGTTGACAGGCGTGTTCTCGCTTTATTTAGGCACTGACTGTCACGTGACCAAGTGATGCATAGTAATTGTTATGCCAACGGATTTGCATAGTCATGGGTGTTCCTAATAAACTGGCCACTCAGTGTAGGTATATAGTATGCCGTCTGCCGGTATTAACGCTATTTTATATTAAGCATCAAACATCCAAATTCACAGGAAACCTCTAATCCAATTACGGGTTAATAATTAACCGTTCATTTAATCTAATCGAACATGGCTAGTCAAATTAAGGGTTTTAACCAAATTTGAATTGCGTGCGGTGGTCCAATTTTTTTTTGCATCCAGAAGGATTAAAACCCATTAGAATTTATTTAAGGATGTTATTGATTATGGTGAGAACTGTATGTCACAATGCCATTTATGCGAGTGGGTAAGAAATTCAAAAGCAGACCACTGCACAAGTTCACCAAACAAGTTCATCAAAGGCCAAAAAAACAGTGCGTTTGGATTCACTTGCAGGAAGCGTGATGCTGACAATCTTTTGGGAGAAAAATGGAATAATTGTAGAACATTATCTACCCAAAGAGCAAACTGTGACTAGTAAAAGCTATTGTGAACTACTGCAAAATCATCTGAGGCCAGCTATCCGCAGAAAGCGTCAAGGTAGTCTGCCTCCAGCAAGAAAATGCCAGGCCTCATAGAAAATGCCACCATGCAAACATTACGAGATACGAATTGATATCTTGCCACAACAATCTTATTCTCCAGACCTGGACCTGTTAGATTTTTTTCGTCGGCCATTAAAAGAGATACCATAAATTCAATTCTGATGAAGATATGCAATCTGCGATCCACAATTGGTTGAGAGAGCAACCAGATAATTTTTTCTACTGAAATCCAAACGCTTGTTCCCCGTTGGCGCAGGTGCATTGAACTAAATGAAGATTATGTTAGAATATAAAAAATTAAAAACTTCATTTTATCAATAAATTTGAAATTTATACAATTTGTATGGTAGTTTGTATTATTTATGTAGGATTTGCAAAATTTTCCTTCAAATAGATTTTATCCTATTGGTTCCATCCTACATCAGCTCTAAATTGGTTTCATTTGTTGTTCGGAAAAATATTTACTCCAAAAGTTATGCAAAGATCCATTTTCGAGATTATTATTACAATTATTATTCAAAAGAGAGGACCTCATTATTTATATAATGACTTTCAATAAATTGAAGAGGTTACCTTTGCGTAGGGATCGATTTTAAATCTTAATAAAGTCGTATCTCTGAGTCCGTTAATAATAAAAGTTATTAACATCAAAAATCATGCAGTTTCATTTTCCAATTCTGTTTTCCATACTTTACTTTTACGACATCAATTTATTCAGTTGAATGGAATACGTGAATCTCTTTTGGAGGGAATCATTTGTCATTTAACATCAACAACAACAATCAGAACGACGGGTGGTAGTTGTGAAAAGAGTAAGGGGGAAAAAATCGTTCCCTACGCTATTTTATGCCATCAGTGCAAGACTTGCCTTTCTTGCTTTTCATTTGTTGTCGGAAAGAATTTACCCGAAACAGCTTCACTTACGTCGAAATCTCTCCATCCTCTGTCCCTTCTTCGTCTTACCACCCCCAATTTTGGTGACAGCTGCGGCTGATGAAACTATATCAAAGACTCGTAACGTCACCGCGCCTGCCTATTTCAACGATGCCCTTAAGAAAGCACGGCTGCTCCGAGCACAACGACAAAGACTTCGCCTGGCCCCCATGGGCGACCCACCGGCAAAAGGATCTTCTTCTCCTCCTTTTCCCATTTCCCCATCTCTCTCCGTGTAGTACGGTCTGCGTATGTGAACTCAAGGAGAGCCGAATGAAAAGGAGAACGTTTAATTAAACACGAAGCCATCAAGTTAAGCAAGTTATTGTTGCAATATTCTTGAGAGCAAGTCTGCGGCGGCGGCGGCTCTCCTTTTTAGATTCTCTTCGTATTTTGGAAAGGCGAGAATGTTTATTACGAGAACGTTTATATTAAACTTCAAAGGGCGTTAAATTAAGCCGTATTCCGTGTGTAATATTAATAAGGCTCTTCCCTTTTTTTATTTGGAAGATAATGCTGTTGAGACCAATTACTACATTTTAGTTGGTGCAGCTATAATGATGATAATGTCGTAAGAGAAACGGATAAATTTTAAGCATATCTAGGCTTGAATTTACGTACAGGAAAACCAAATATACACATGATCATAACTTTACGTTTTAATATTAGTTTAATAATGTAGTCTTCTTTATTTTTTTAACCAATAATCTGTTTTATCCCAAAACTGTTACTTTGTTTAATTAATATTATGAGAGCCTGATTGGTGTTTCTTCTTCCGCACTTACATCGTTATTGGATTTCTTCCTGGAAAAAGAATTAATGGGATTATCATATTTTAAGAGTAATGAAATTTTTGCTTACATTGTGCTAAGGAAAGAGAGTTTTAAGAAACGAAAGAAAGAATAATAAAAACTTTAATGTTTTCTATAAATATTTATGTTTTTATAATCCTTCTTATAAACTGCATTTTCAAGAAAAAGTATTTTTTTAGTCCCAAACAGCGTTATTCTTAAAACAAATGAATATTAAAGAGACATTTACAATTTGGATACATATTTGTCATCATAATTGATTTAATATGATTTGTACAGTTCGTGAAATATGCAGAATTTTACACTATTCATGAAATGTACACACGGTTTCTACCCATTTCATGTATTTTATAATATTACGAGTATTTCTCCCGTGAAAAAATCACGGATCCAAAAGGAAATTTACTTCGATCCACTAAGTTCGAGCGACACTCACTTTCAGTGGTATGTACACTCAAAATAGTTATGCCATGAAATGGTCTCAAAAAAAATTAATGCCATCTCTCGGCGCTCACAGAAAATTCACGCTAATTTCTAGCGGTTACGATAGAGGAGAAATAAGATAGAGCGCACAAAGCCCTCACTTTATCCTTATGCCACTCCTCGCAACAACAGGCCCTCTAATAGAAAATTTTATTTCTGAAAATTTAATAAAACTGCACTGTCTTTGTATTGTAAACAGCACCGCTGTCGCTCTCCCTTCATCCCAAATTCGCAGTTGGCTATTTCGCCTCTGGCACCTGAAATTGTTCACTATGAAGGCGAATACGTTCTCTATCTCATTTCTCTTCCGATGGTTACAGGACATTTGTAATTAATATTGTTAGGATTTTGGCAATGTAATTCGGTTTTTCAACTGGGCAAGGACGGGATTGGGGAGTCTATTTTACGTTTATAGTAAAAAAGGTATAAAGAAATATTTGCACCGGTCTATGCCTTATCATTACACGCTTAGGCTTGTCATTTCTCATAATTACAAATTTAAATTTCAATATTCTAAATTTTTAAAGGAATATAAAAATTGATTATTTTTTTTTTAAATGTTAAAATACTTTTCATATACAATAATTACTTACTTTTCAAACCCGCTTATCCGTTAGGATTGCTGGGGCAGCAGCCCTAAGGAGGATCTCCAGCGATCGCGATCTTCCGCTATCAGGCGCATGTCCTCCCTGTTAATACCCAAGCGACTCGAACCCAGATTCTCCATGTAGTCTAGCCAACTGGTTCTACGCCGACCCCTTGGTCTCTTACCCACCAGCTTGGAAAATAACAACTGCCTAGGAAGACCAGTTTGCGGCATCCGTATCATGTGGCCATACCAGCGCAACTGAGATCTCTCAATGCGGAGAAGTAGCGGCTCAACACCTAAAGACTCCCTTATTGTGCTTGCTGTGCACTCTATCTAGTAGGATAACAACTGCCACACCTCTCAGAAATCTCATTTCGGCCGCTTGTACCCGCGTTCGCACTCTTTCGGTCATTACCCAAGCTCTTGACCATAGGTGAGAATGGGGACAAAGATAGATTTGAAGACGGAGAGCTTGGCTTTGTTACCCAGTCGCGTTTCATTACCACGGATCGTCACCGTTCACTTCTGACATAGCTTGCTGCACCGATGCGAGCATCCAATTCTTTCTCCTGCCGTCCATCACTCGTGAATGCAGTCCCGAGATACTTGAATTTCTCCACCTGTCTCAATGAGGCTCCCCTAACATGGAGAGCGCACTGAGCAGGCTGTCTTGAAAGTAAATTTAAAATACGGAATTTAAAGTCTTTTCTTTTTACTAACAATATCTCAAAAGCCAAAAATATCGCAATCGAGATAATAAGTAATCAGAAAGAATGTAACATAAAAAGAGAAATCAACAAATTTTTATGGAAAAAGGTTAAATTTTTTAAGAAAGAGGCAAAAAAAAAGCGAAATGGGGCCCCTCCATTCAAAAACATTAGGTGCGTGTGACATCATCTTTGATAAGCCGAGGCCGACGAGATTAATAGGCCCTGTAAATTTCGTCGAGCCTGTGGCAACACTAGCTAGATAGAAGGCCTGATAACGGAAATGTTTTACATTGTTGCATCATTATTAGTCGACCATTGTTAATCCTATTTCTACCAATAACAAGCCCTAAATTTTGATCGCGCCACGACCTGATGTCATAAGCAACGCTATTGCGGGAGTCTTTGACAAAAATCAAAATGAATTTATATTACCAAAAGTAGCCTTTAAATTATGATTTCTTTATTAAAAATGAAAGTAAAAAAATAAAAAAATTGATATTTAATATCAGGAAAGTATTCAAAACTACATGAAATCAACTTCCGATTTGGTGTCATTTACCCTTTAACCATTCTCTATTAACTGTTCTTAGTTTATTCTCGTTTTTTTTTTTCTCATTTCCCCGGTCTGAGACCTTCCTCGTCGGCTTCGCCATACCAGCTCAGTCCGAGTTTTAACTGCTCTAACAAATAAAGCAAATAAAAAAAGTAAATAAATAAAATGAATTTTCAAAATGTATAGTTAGAATGTGTAACTAAAATTTTTACTTAAATTGCATCAAAATGTTAATATTTAATTATAACATAATTATAAAATTTTCATATTAATTAAAAATGCTTAATTCTTTTTTGTTCTGGAAATAAATGAATCTTTTGATTTCAAATTTTATCAGCGCTGTCAGATATACCATGAAGGAGGGCGATTCATTGAATCGTAGTTGGCGATCTTACACGCTCATACATTTGTGTAGAAATATCAAATAAATTTTTACAGACGAATGCAACAATGTTCATCTCATTATTATTTGATAATTTTAATGGGTATATTGTTTTTCAACGCCGTATACAATTGCATAAAAACACTATCGCCTCCTTATCGATAAGCAAGACGCCATATTCATTCGAGGCTCTCTCACTCCCTTATTTTTAATGGTACGAGCTTTCGCAGTGCTGAATCGCAATTCCAAATCGCACCCCCAGAATAAAAAGAACTTATCTGTCTCTTTATTCTGTACATCTTACCTATGGGAACGGGTTCCTTTACTTTTTGAACAACGATATTGCAAAACGTATCACGCTGGAAAAAGATAATCCTTCATCACTAAAGCACTGAATAATCACGCACCGCCAGTCAAGTATAACCAGTCGCAGAAGTAATCGTAGTGGCTAGCTGAAATTAGCAAAAACCGTTGCGCATACCACATATATTAAAATTTATTTATTAAACACCATATAATTTTATTAAACATTTACTACTCCATTTATTAATGTATAATACATACAGGGCAAGTCAAAATGATGGACCTGATTTCATACATTTATTGTGTGATGTCTAATGAACATATCATAATGTGAGACATGTGCTTCGAAAGGTTAACTTTCACAGTTTAGTATCCAAGAAATGTATTCACTTTTTAATGCTAAGAGTCAGAATCGAGCGGTTAAAGAAAATGGCGTTGACTGGAGAACAGAGATCGTTCTGTGTCTTGGCTATCATGTAAACAACTCTGTGATTAGTATTCAACGGCATTAGTGATGTGATGTCCTTGAAATGAACTTAGAATGTTTACTTTTCGTAGCATATGTCTCATAATATCACATTTCTCATAATATCATATGTTCATTAGATTTCACAGAGTAAACTTCTGAAAATGGCTCCATCAATTTCACCATCTGCGCATAACATACACTGGCGGAAAAAAAATCCCAACACCACGAAGGACTTGTGCTAGATAAATGAAATTTGGACAGTACATTCAGCTATGGTATTTATTCAATTGATTCAAGTTTCAAGGTTACAACTTATAGGAGGCGCCACCAGCGCCAACCTGTACATGCAAAAGAGACATTCCAATGACAGATATAAAGGAGATCAGACGCGTCTGTGTCACTTCAGACACTTGTGAACGTGTGTGATAGAGTAAAATATGCCTCGAAGGCGATTGCGACGTGAATTTGGGCAGCTAACCGAATTCGAACGAGGACGTATAGTGGGCCTTCGAGAGTGTGGACTTTTGTTCCGTGCTATTGCAGAACGCATGGGTCGAGACGTTGCCACAGTGTACAACTGTTGGCAGCAATGGTCCAGGGAAGGCAGGATTACCAGGAGACCAGGATCTGGATGACCCCCGGCCACTGGAGACAGGGTTGACCGGCGCATCTGTAGGATGGCTGTGGCAAATTGGACAGCATCTGCAGTGGACATTCGGGCTGCTGTGGCACCCATCGTCACTCCACGCACAATTCGGAACCGTCTCCTGGCCAGGAACCTCTACTCCAGGCAACCTGTGGCATGTTTGCCTCTTACCCCTCAACACCGTGCGGTGCGTCTTCAGTGGTGTCAAGCCAGAGCGACTTGGAGGGCAGAATGGAGGTCAGTGGTCTTCACGGATGAAAGTCGTTTCTGTCTGGGTCAGAGTGATGGTCGCACAAGGGTCAGGAGGAGGAGTGGGGAAGTCCTGTTACCGAGCTGTATCCGTCGTCGGCATACTGGCCCCACCCCTGGCGTTATGGTATGGGGAGAGATTTCCTACGACAGCAGGACCCCTGATGGTTATCCCAGTCACCATGACGGCAAATGTTTACATTCGGATGGTTGTTGAACCCATTGTGCTGCCATTCATGGCTGGTATGCCAGGGGGGCTGTTCCAACAGGATAAATCTCGACCCCATACTGCCGCTGCAACCCAACGTGCCCTTCAGGGTGTCCACATCCTATCATGGCCAGCACGATCACCAGATCTGTTGCTCATCGAGAACGCCGTGTCAGGGCTGTTCCACAACCAGCAACAACTGTCGCTGATCTGACCATCCACGTACAACAGGCTTGGAATTCCATACCAGAAAATGACATTCGGCATCTCTACGACCGTATGCATGCACGTGTGCAGGCCTGCCAGGCCAGCGCGGCGACTACAGCGGGTACTAAAGTCCGTGTTTTTCACCATGTACAAGGTGGCGCTGGTGGAGCCCCCTATAAGTTGTAACCTTGAAACTTGAATCAATTGAATAAATACCATAGCTGAATATACTGTCCGAATTTCATTCACCTAGCACAAGTCCTTCGTGGTGTTGGGATTTTTTTTTCCGCCAGTGTATATATTAAATAAATCAATACATTTTATTGATTAACTTTGCGCATTTTGTATATGGTTTACTAATTTGGTGCACCTAAATTAAACACCTGTAAGCTAATTTGTCATATTTAAATTGAGTAATTATTAAATCTTTGAAAATCACTGATCCTAATTCTGCTTCCTCAAATTAATTAAAACCATCCAATTATATTTAAAGTCTTTTATTACCTTTTCTCTGAAGCTATGCAGGCGGACAGATCATCTACTTACTATGACAAATTTGAAAACCTGAAAACGTTACTGATGATGGAATTAACTTAACTAACTTCATGGTATTAACTCTAACCACGATGTATCAAGCTCGTGGTTCCTGGTTCGAACGTAGGTCGCGGAATTTTTCCTTCCATTTTTCCCAATAATATCATTATCTTATGATCGGAGCATTATTTCCAGTTTTCACTTATTAATTTCTTAATTAACTTCAATTAATTGAATAATATTTCAGGGTTGCTCAGTAAGTGACTCCGCATATGTTTTCTCAGAAAATACTTATACAAAATGTTTCCTTTAATCTAAATGATGTTTCCTTTGCGAATATTATGTTTCCACTAATATGGCCTTACGTCAGCCATGCCTACTCTGCTTAAATCAGTTTTTATTTTGTTCATCTAGTCAAGATGGAAAAAAGAAAAACCAGAAGGATCCAGATGAGGGCAATAGCATGAGTTTTTCAATGAAAGTACCAAATTGGCGATCTGAAAAGTCCAAACTTTTGCAAGAAAAATGTTAAACATGATAAAGCTTTTTATTGTAGTTAATTGTGTGAAATAATGTAATTTTTGGATTATAATGCGCACCTATGTATAATACGCATTTAGTTTTTTTAGGTATTGAAAAAAAAATCCGGTGTATAATAACTTATGCGCACCCAGGTTATTGTAAAAAAAAAAATAAAAAAAAAATTATCATATTACAAATAAAATATTATTTTTCAAATCCTTCAGTGCCCATTGGCTTAGACCTAAGAATTCCATACAAAAGCTTTGCTCTAGGTATGATGACTCACGATAACGTGTATTGAATTTTGAATTAAGAACTGCGTATTTTTTTTTTTTTAGAATAAAGAAATTTTCACCTCAAAATCAGAATATTAAGCGCACTTTTATAAAATACGCAGTGATGATTTTCTAACTTTTTTATTGTATAATGCGCGGATTATAATCCAAAAGTTATGGTAATAATATGAGTTTTATTGTAAGTAATAATGAATTATGAAGGGTTTTGAATAATGGCAGTCAAATCACAAATCAGAATAAGAGACTACGTTTCTCGCTAGATTCTTCACGAACAAACTTATTATACCTTTCCACGCAAACTATATAGGAAAAAATTTTTGTAAATTTTTTGTAAATTTAATCCAAACTTATCCTTGTTTGTAAATTTAAAATTTATAAAACGAAAGAAAAGCATCACATTATTTAAACCAATTTTAATAAGATTTCCATTTCTGAATGCTCGACACAATTTCATTCCCCGCAACCAAGATTCAATTTAAATTAGCAGTTCACAGATTCCATTTTAACAGATTACTACGGCTGTGCTTTTCTAATCACAGACGCGGAAAGCTTTATTTAAGGGAAAATGTACGCCATCACTTTCTGAGCAACTCTCGTATGTTCTGAGTCGAATATACTATTGTAGATATCCTAAGTGTTCGGTACTTGTAGATAAGCCTTCGCGGTATCGTAATCAATTTTTAGAAATCCATAGAAGCAAATTCAGAAATTTTATTGATCTTTATTCTTTTATTATTCTCTTGAATATAAACTCGCTGTGTAGTACTCGGCAATTGCACTGATTCAAAAGTTCGAGCTTCAATAATCTCCTCTAAACTTTCCCTCCTTCTACTGAGTTTGAGAATTATGAGAACTCATCAATATCAGTTTACGTTGGTGTTCTCTTATTTTAAGAGCATTAAGCAATTTATTGTTTTCACTGCTTCCTTCCAAATGAGAATCTACATTCATCCACTTTCGCTCGAATCTATTTCGATTCAGTGCACGTAGGACCCTTCTTACTCTCCCGACATTCCCAAGAAAAATAAGAAACCCCCAACGCAATAATTCTCCCTCTTATATTTTGCCGTTTCTAAGAAAAACTTCGTGTCGCAAAACAAAAACACCGTGTGGATATAAACGAAGTCGAATTTTTTTTCGTATCTGATAGTAATTCTAAATAGAACCTTGCATTTGTTATAGTAATCTTCAGTTTATTGATTTTTGCAGAGGGATAATATTAAAAAAAGGACGAACAAAATAAATGAGAAAGAACAACATAGAGACCAACCAAAAGCTCTTAGACTTGCATTAACTTTGAAAGAAGCTTTTGTGTTCTGAGGGGAAAAATTAATGAGTGAGCGAGGAATTCTTGGTTTGCCTTTCCAATATTTTGTATGGTAACGTGCACAGATGCTCAGTTTGCTCTTTTATTTTATATTGCCCAATTATTTACCTTACATTCATTATCTCTATTGATTTTTTTTCTTTTTTTCGTTTGAACTTTTAAAAAATGCAAATCCTAATTTTTATTCGTTTTTCATAAGTTTTGGATTATTTAATATTCTTATTGATGTCTTGGCTGCTGAGGAAAATTAATTAAGATTTTAAAGCAAAGATATTTTTAAGTTTAAAAAACTAAATTCTTAAGAAGCGTATTCTCTAACAAAAATAATACTTTTACTATAAATTAAAAAATGTCAAAAGCAATAATGGAAATTATTCAGTAAAATAAGTCTGTAATAATAGAGGAGGTTATGCCTGATAATATTAGTCTGAGCAACAATCCAACCTTCATTGTTTCCAACAAATGAAAAAACAGTGGTTATTAAAATCCAAGATGCAGAGAATGAAGGTTAAATTGTTGCTCATATCACTATGGTCAGGTGACTTTTCAGTGCCCAGGCCTGCCTTTTTCGTCGGCTACAATCACCACCGGAACGACGATGTTTTTATATTTTCCATATTCAGGGCTTGGTAGTTGCTAGAAGGCCATGCTACGTTCACGGTTACCGTGAAGGCGTAACGGCTCACGACAGTAAGGAATGACGTCAGTTTTATGAGAAGTGACGTCACAGTGGTTGCCGGGAGTTGGAAAGAAAAAAAAAAACGGATTTTTTTTTTGTAGTGGGGGGGACACGTAACCTTTATAACTCAAAACTGGCTCATCAGAAGCAAACAAGTTATTTACAAACAAGGCTTTATAATGTGAGGAGTCCGAACATGTCGAATTTATTGAGTTTGGTCGACACCTCCAGACAGAAGGCCTGAAGACCAAATTTAGGGCTTCCTATTGGTAAAAATAGGAGTAACAATGGCCGACTAATGATGATGATGTAACAATGTATGACGTTTCCGTTATCAGGCCTTCTATCTAGGTGGTGTTGGTTTGGTTCGCTGGTATGAACGCTATAACCATATATTCATTTTAGAAAAAAAAAAAAATCTCCAAACACGGTTAACCAATTGACCTTTATCATAAACTCTCGTTCTCACACACTTGCTTAGCATTCGTAGCCTTGACTACCCATGTGACCACATAAAAAATGACGTCCCTTGGTCGTGTTGTAAGCATTTGTGATTTGAGTAAAATTCACTTTTTTTACATTTTTCATAGGTTTTTACTACTTTAAAGATTTTTATTATTATCTTTATTAATTTAACATACATTATTAACCTGAAATTTGCAAAATATAATGATTTAAATGTTTACTGATAACCTTTCATAATTTTAATTTCATAGTCATTTCCAAATTACCTATAAAATTATTTTCTAATGATGTTTATTTCTTTCTCCTCACTCTGACAATTGGGAATACAACAATATTTAACCATAGCAATAAAAATTTTAAACAACAACAAGCCGGCTCGGTGGCCGAGAGCGTTGACGCGCAGGTCTTTCCGTTCTCGTAACCAGCGAGTTGCGGGTTCGAATCCCGCCAAGGGCATGGATGTTTGTGTTTGTCTATTTTCATCATCATCCTTTCATCCCATACGGCTAGTCTCCTGGAAGAGGGAGATGCGAGCTGGAAATCATCAAATCAAACAACAGCAATTAAAACTTTCACTTAAGATATAGTCAACAAATGCCTTTAACACGTCCAGTGTCCGCCATTTGCATTTTGTAAAAAAATCAGTGACGTTTAGTGGCAACCAATCACAATACAGGGGATAAAGGTCAATTGGCATAAAAAGACGTCAAGGCACAGTATAAAGTACTCTCAAACATTAATTTGGTTCTACTTTTTGCCGTTTCGGAGGAGATAGTTGCACAAAATTGGTCACAAACGTATAAACGGATTTTTTAATTTCAACATATTTTCTGTAATCATGAGTTTTTAAGTCAATTTTAGAAAGAATAAAATTGAGTTGAGGAAACGAACACATAGGCCTTCACTTTTAGTGAGTGGTAGGTCAACAAATGGGTCAACACCACCCCCCCTCCCCGTCCACCCACTAAGAAATATGTACTCCAATATACTTGTGTTTCAAATACTGAAAATTAAATACTATAAATTTTAGAAAAATTACGACCCCTTTATTTATTATTTATATAATTTAGCAAACAGAATGCGATTTCCAAAGCTGAACAAATGTTTTTTTTTTTTGTTGCCGTTCATTTTTTAAACTTTTCAACTCTTGATACGACTCGAAATTTCTTCCTAATAAACATTTACACAATATATTTGTTCACCGCTACGGCCGTCCGCAGCAGGGAAAGTGCCGCGAAATAACTTCCGGCAGTACGTGTGACGTCTGTCTTTAGTGTCGTGAGCCCCTATGCACCGGGCGCTCATGACCTATTTAAGGATGGCGCCATCGTTCGGCCATCTTGCCACTGGTAAAAGCTTAATGAGGCTGCATTACTTGTATTGAGCTTTTTAAGCATCAAGCTACTTCATAGTTATTTATTCACCTGGAGAACTTGTACTAAATTTACTTATGTATAACATATTAAATACTGTGGCATTGTACGTCTGACTACTGTTCTCTTATTTAAATTATTATCCTTCAAGAAACACTATCAAGTGCAAATTATGTCAAACAATTGGATTGATCAGCTAACCAATTCTAGCAGTATATAAGCTGATATAAAGTACGATTTTAAGTTCTAGATAGAGAATTTTCCACTCGAAGTTCTTTACACAATTGATTAGTTTATTGCAATTAGCAGCAATAAAAAATGCATAGAAAAATAACATTATAAAAAGTATTACATTTTTTATGATGTATGTACACGTATAATACACCTACAATATATTATACATCCTCTGACAATTAAGTTCGGTGAATGACGTCACACCCTAATCTGTGCGAGTTTTACGCGAGTAACAATGCATGTGAATACAAGCCCAGTCATTGTTTAAGCAAGTTCAGACAGGTCACGTTTGTGTGTGCAATGGTTTAGCAGATGCTCGTTTCTTCAGTTGAAGGTGTAGCGTGCGCACGTAACTGTGGATAATGGATCAAAGAGGAACACTGCCGTAATCGTACAACAGTTTCTGGCCAACAAAGGGGTCGTATCCATAGCTCATCCACCTTATTCACCAGAATTAGCACCGGCAGACTTTTTCTTGTTCCCACGCCTGAAATGGACCTTAAAGGGACACAGATTTGCGGACATTCCAGACATTCAAGCAAATTTGACACGTGAACTTAAAGCCATCCCTAAAGAGCTTCCAGGACTTATACACCCGATCCCAAAAGTGTATTGCCTTCCAGGGTGATTATTTGGAAGGACAATAAAGTAAATGTGGCTCTATCTGTTTTGCATTTTGTTATGTGAACACATTCACCGAACTTAATTGTCAGAGGTTGTATATACAATATGAAAGTATATAAAATATATACAACCTTACATGTAAAAAAACTGAAAAAAGGAACACACATAAAAAAACCTCATTGATGCTGGAACAAAATTGTTTTAGTTAATTTGTTCCTTATTTTAGGTCCAGTTAACCCATTTTAGTCGTTTATTCCGATAATTTTACAAATTCTTCCACATTTCTGCTCGCTCCTATGTGGCTCCAATGAGTCCAATGCTTCTTTTTGCCAGTGGCAAGATGGCTGCCCTGTGACTTCCGGTTTCTGCTCAGTAAGTGGAGTTTTCCTATGGCCATGAGCGCTCTAGCCTTTACTTACCTTCCCTACTCTGAGGCCCCTATGCCTTCACGGTAGCCGTAAACGTAGCCACTGCGTTCCTAACAGAATCATCTAAGTTGGCGCTATAGTTCTATTTTATCAAGTCAAAGGTCTGTATGTTACAAATATTAAAAATATGAAGACGCGTTATGTGCTAAAGGATGCAATTTATTAATCTTGAACAAATTATGAGTGTAACTGGTTTAGGCAGAAAAGTTTTATAATTATATGTATTAATTATATAATTAACAGTAATTGTAAAATGAGTATTAATTTATAAAATAACAGGTCACGATCCGTTGGGGAGCCAAGGAAAATCAGGAATTTTGCTCCCATGAGAGCTATATCACTACATATCTTTTCCATTTATTCATAGACCAGCACGTTATGCCTACTTTTATAGAACTTTTATCGTAGTTAATGTGGCTGGTCTTTCGATCACGATACAGTAGACACTGTAATGCCTATATAATATTTGATCGCTGCCTAGTCCCTGCTTTGTTCCTAGCTATTTAGCTTAGAAATTCTATAATTGGTAATTGCAATGTTATTGACAGGATATAAAGAATATTCTAAGTATACATAATTCTATGTATAAACAATAAATAGCTTACGGGTTTTGCTAACAAACATAAAAATTAATGAGTTATTTAAAAAAGGAAATCGGTATCATTTTTATAAAATTAATCAGTTCGGATTTTATTTACTGGATGCGTACGTAAAGGAGATTGATCGAGCCGGACTTACTAAAGAGAACATCCGAACCGTAATCGACCGTGAGGTATCGTCGGAATCGGCTGTGGCAGAGTTACAATATGCTTGAATTAGACGGGAATGATACACGGCCGCGTTCAGCGAGAATTCCTGACTCAGCTTCCTTGCCGATGACGGTCGAAGTTTCTTCTGAGGAAACCGGCTTTTATCCTTGAGACACAGACTTTAAAGAACAGCAGTTGTCACCGTTTGATAGTATTTGTCTCAAGTTTTGTGTCACGTGATTCTGTCTGTTAACCAAATAAATGCTGTGCTGCGTTGGCTAATAAATTAGCTGTCATGTGGTCTCTGGTGATTTTGGGTTCATTTTGCTCATTCCTTCTTGGTGGGTAATTTCTATGTCGAGCACCTAGGTTATCGATTAAACAATCTCCAGCAAGAACTGGGTCTACATGTAGATATGCGTAAGATAACTTCCCAAGTTATTTTTCGAATATGCAGACTAAGATTCATAAATTTATGTTGTTTGATATTCTGTCATTATTTAATTTAAATTAAAAATTTTATTACATACTGACATACATATTTCTGAGAAGAAATGGTTGATATAACTTAAAAATTCACGGATATGACTACATTTAATGCCATGCAATGGATTTTTTATCCATATAATTATCTTATTATAGTGAAATCTGTTAAATATTTTACGTGCGTCTTCATTTAACAAAGACCCTTATCACCAGGGTAGGAGGTTAATATTTCTGTTCACAATTGGCCGAAAGTTCCAATAGTGTTGTTCAGTTGAATTATGATCATTCCGATTTTAGAATCAGATGAATAACTGCTTCTCACCAAATTAAAAATGCTAATGGTTCATGAAATTGATGACGCGAGGAAATTTTCCAAATCTATTTATCAAGAGCGCTTGCCACTCGCGAACTAACTAACGCGATCAATGTCATTAGGACAACTTTCAAGATAGATTCTCGAGCTTGTTTTAGATTTTTATTTTCCCAGCAGAGTTCGGAAATATTTGCATTGATGAAACTGTTCCCGATTGTTTCTCTCTCTCTCTCTTACTGGAAGAGGGAGGACGTTTTAAGAGTTCTTTTCCGAACAGGAAAGGGAGCTTCGAACTCAACTCTTAATGCTTCCCTTTAATCCTCGCTTGAATTTTAGTCGAGCATTTATTATCTCGGTCGCTCCCCTTGAAAGGCCCGTGGAAATGAACTTTGAAAGTGCGGGATTTCTGGCTCCTTTCCAATGCGTAATCAGAACTGCCTCTTGACGTTCGAAGCCATTCTTACCCATTACTTCCAGCCGATTTCAGATTGAGACGCGTTTTGAAGATTATTCCATAAGATACAAAAGCGGTCCAATTGGCAGAAGCCGGTTCATTCGTTCTTATTTGAAGCAAGGCTAACTGTTCGCCCACCCCTCAATACAATACTGTATTCCCTCCTCATAACTATTCTTCTCCATCCCTCCTTCTACTGAATTTTTTTCTCGTCCACTTTATATATATAGCTGTCTGTCTCTCGCGTATATGATGGATATTCCAAAAAAAAGAAGATCGTAAGGAAGGATCGCCCAGTGACCGAACGGGAGACGATCCAATAAGCGCGTTTAAGGATCCTCCATCTTTCTTTCCTGATGTTATTTCTTCAAAATGCTCTCATTAAAACGTAATCGTAGTGAACGAACGAAGGTCTTTCTCCCTTTCTTACTACGCGATGATAATGAATATCATTCCTATCGACCCTTTCCGGATCCGAAAGAAGGGGAAAAAATCATTTTCCGGAAATATTAAAACTTTGGCCAATTCCGGAAGATCGTTGCTTCCGGGAGATTTTTTTTTTCCTCATCCTTCGATTGACATTTCTTTTATGGGAAGCGAATGCCAAAAACAAAAAGCAATCACAAGCCTCACTTCCTGTGGGGTGGGACGTGGAAAATGAAATTTTATTTGACATTTTCGGTTTTTTTTTTCTTCTCCTGGCTTAATAATAATAATAAAAAAGGAACAAAAATTGATAAGTTTAGGTTCAACACAATCCGTTTGCCTATTTAATTTCTCCTCTACTTATTAAAGATTTCATTTAATAAAAATTTCATAAAAGAGGCGCATCTACGAAAAACATCTATAAACAAACATAATAGAAATTTATAGTATAGTGATGAAATTAAATTGCCTAACAGGATGAAGTTTAGTATTTAGACTCTGGCTTCTTGTATCATTTTATAGCGTCCAAAACTTATATGACATGAGATTTTATAAAAAAAAAAAAGACAACATAAATTTATTGATGCCAATACCGCGTTTTTCCATATTTCAGAATTTGCTTCACTCATATACTTTATTCATCATACATACTCACTCCTTAGATTTTAGTTTTTTCAAATGCTGCAAAAAAGTAACTCGCTTGTTTCCATTCCCCGTTGGAAAGTTTATTGTGTTAAATTCTTTAATGGCAACATTAGGAGGACGAGAATGGATGTATTTTCAAATAGGGGTGAAGACTAAAAATTAAAATATGATTTCATCTACGGATTTTGAATGATGACCTTTTTTATTGTCTTTAAAGATAAAATAATAATATAAAGATACACATCGCTCAAAGTAGCTTTCAGTTGTAAGAAAGAAAGTTGTAAGAGCAATGAAAGTTAATCGAATAGTTGGTCCATAGATCGACTGATACAGATTGGCAACAGAATAGTGAAATGTACATTTGTTTAAGTGGTACATTGCTTCACTAAACTCACTCTTATTCAACATATACCACAGAAAATACCCTGTTTTTGGTGCCACTTTTCAAGCGATAAAGCGGGCAATGGACAGGCTTTGGTTGGTTGGTTTATTAGAATTTTTGGTTCGACTATTAAGGTCATTTTGCGCCTTTTACAGTTATATCTGTGCGCAGCTATATCATTTCGACTACTATTGTGTTACTGGTTCTCGGGAAACATTCTAGACCTCACTTCATTTATTTTTACATACAGTCGCCCACGCAGGCATATAGTAGAGGAGGATGGTCCAGATCATCTTCTTGTACAGCAATAGCTTATTATCGATGCTGAGGACACTGTTTCGACCCAAGAGAGATATGAGACTGCACTTAGCCCTCTTCGCTTTGTCCAGCGCGTAAATCACGTGACGGTTCCAGGAGAATCTTGAGTCGATGATAACCCAAGGTACTTGTAGTTATCAACCCTTACGAGTTTCTTATTGAACAGAACAAGTGAATCTGGGAGGCGCTTCAGCTTTTTGTTGAAGTACATAGTTTTGCATTTTCCGACGTTAAGGTTCAGCCTTCAGTAATTAAACCAATCTTCAAATTTCTTCAGGGATTTCTGCAGACGAGTGATAACGTGAAACGTCTAGTACGCCTTTACTAGATACACATCGCTCAAAGTAGCTTTCAGTTGTAAGAAAGAAATAAGAGCAATGAAAGTTAATCGAGAAGTTGGTCCATACAGCGATATATAGATCGACTGATGCAGATTGGCAATCGAATAGTGAAATGTACATTTGTTTAAGTGGTACATTGCTCCACTAAACTCGCTCTTACTCAACATATGCTAGAAAAAATACTCTATTTTTGGTGCCACTTTTCAAGCGATAAAGCGGGCAATGGACAGGCTTTGGTTGGTTGGTTTATTAGAATTTTTGGCTTCGACTACTAAGGTCATTTTGCGCCTTTTACAATTATATCTGTGCGCATCCATGCCCGCGGCGGGATTCAAACCACGATCAGCTGGACTCGAGAACTAGAAAGCCTACGCTCTAGCCCTCTCGGTCACCTGGCCGGAAAGACAGGCTTTCTCTATTCCTTGTCTGGTCATCTACAAAATACGAAAGTCAGGGAAAATAAGATTGACGATTGTCAGTCATGAAACTATACAGAAACCAAGAGAAGACTATAAAACAAAGAGAAACTACAAAAAATACAGAAAACATAGAGGATGGAAGGATATTACAATTTCCAAAAGTCTGTAAGTTTACCAAACTTTATCAATGGTCGAAGTTCTTATGTATAATATATCTCTTGTTCCGATACTTCGTGTACCATTTCATAGCAAATCTACAGTAAAACCTGTGCTAAGGAACACATGAGCTCAACGACCACTTTTGCTTGGTCTTGCAGAAAATGGCATGGGAAATCTGTTAGCGTAACGACCACCTGTCTAACGCAAACCAGCGACTGGCATTTTCAAAATCTATACCTGTCTATAACGACCACTTGCGCAACCAATCATGTGCTAACCTAAGTACCAGTTATATCACTACACTATACTCTGTAATCAACCAGTCAGTGTCAAGAGATACAAAAATGAAACAA
Organism: Rhysida immarginata; assembly: GCA_023313115.1. Taxonomy (NCBI): domain Eukaryota; kingdom Metazoa; phylum Arthropoda; class Chilopoda; order Scolopendromorpha; family Scolopendridae; genus Rhysida; species Rhysida immarginata. The sequence continues at coordinate 1,403,874 of JAHWFO010107465.1, read as the reverse complement.
CTGGTTCTTTTAGCATACTGATATTGTAAACTATGTCAAGCTTGTCTTTGGGGAAGCAATGTAGCTCTAAAATTCCTGAAGGTGTTTCCATAAAGTCCGACCGGTCGCAACCGTTTGAGTGCGCTTGCGAATATCGTGTCTAAAAATAACGAACGAGGCCAGGCTCTACCTGCTCGAAATCAGACTAGTGGACGAAATTTAATAAACTCAACTCTTTAGCGTCTGGAAAATCAAACGTTTTAAATCGTAATCGTACTCGCTTCGTAATGACTAAAAGCATACATAGAAGGTAGTTCAACCTTACCACGTGACCTGCTGGCGACCGGTTGGACTTTATGGAACATACTGAAGTGCTCGAAAAATATTTTGAAGAATCAGTTTTCACTAGGAACAGAAGAAAGTGCAAATAAAGTAACTTAAATTCTTTTAGAAAGAAAATAATATCTGTTTTTTATTTTGTTGTGGATTTATGATTTTTTTTATTCATCTTGTATATAACGACCACTTGAGCTTTACGATCGTTTTTGCTTGGTCCCGTGGGTGATTGTTATAGACAGATTTTACTGTAGAACAGTTAATTATACAAGGTGGCGCAAAGGTTTGGGCATTCAAAATTTACTAGCCAATATATTTGTTTCAACATTTGTATATTCATAAAACACGTCCACCAAGCTTTCCAAAAGGCCATAGACCTAAATTAAACGCTATTACGTATGTAGATTCTGTTATTCCGCTCAACAGCACGTCACCGCGATTCAATTGGGTTTGAATCTGAGAATCTTGAACAAACTCAGATGAGTAGTTTCCAAATGACCGTGACCCCAAATGAGTGCTCCTTGAAGCCAGTTAGGTTGCCTTGTCACTTACTGAATATCAACTTCCACGACATTTATAAAAGTACATTTTTCCGGATTATTGGATCTCCTAGCTCCTACTTCTTCTACGGTCAATCTGATTTCTTTCCTTGCTCTTCTGGGATACTTTTTCGGTGATTGTGGTATTAGAAGCTCGGCATCGGTCAATTCGCGTAGTTTTACCTGCGCTTTTCGATTGTCGTTAAAAGCTTTTTAAGAATTATGTTCAAAGGATATATAATATAACAAGTACCCAAAAAACAAAAAAATATTAATGAATTAATTTTTGAGTACCCAAACTTTTGCGCCGCAAAGTTTATTATTAGTTTAACGAAGGAAGAAAATATTAATTTCTAATTACTTTATAATATTTATTTGAAATTCACATCGCTCTTTAGTAATAGATTATTTTGCCTCGAATAAGAAATACCTCCAATGATCTACGAACTGTGCTAGCTTTGAAATAGGCCCATGTTTATTAGGAGAAAGTCCAATAGTTTTAATCCTAACGAAACTCATGTAAATGTTTTGTCTTTTTTATTATTTTTGTAACCTATTCCGTTGAAATGGTAATAAAATAAATAATTCGTTGTTAAAGAGGAAGCGAAACATTTCTTGTGCAATCGGGAGGTTTCCAAATGGCCTTGCGGGGCAATGAAAAACGCATAAAAAAGTAAATGCAACTCTCTTTTATGCCGCTAATAAAAACGATAAAAGCATCTTTGGGGTTTGTTTTATGAATTTTTGGGAACCAAAATAAATATAAAAAAATAAATAAAATGTATCCTTTTTTGCATACACAAAATTAATACGATTCTTTAATTTTGATTGTAATTACAGAATTTTTTGATTGTAATAAAAAATGAACAATAAACAGAATTAACAAAAAAGTTAATAATGCATCTTTAAAAAGTAAGCGTTTAATCAAAAAAAGTAAACATATTGTTTTAAATTTTTCTATATTATATATCCTAAAAAGCTTAAAACGATTGGGGCTTCTTAATGGAACTTCTTATATACTTAGAATTTAATTAAATTGAAAAAGATCTATTGAACTTTTCGAAACCACGGTAGAATTTTAATTTCACACAAACCTTTCTTCTTCCTTCACGAATGAAAGGTTAAATGTATGGTGTGCTTTTTTACAAAAATAAAATTTAACTGGGTCATTAGGGGCTATATAGCCTGCTGAAATTGAGAAAATAAAGGCTCGAACTGAAATGCTAACAAATAACCATCTGACAGCAAATACCTGAAAATAAATCCAATACACAATGCAATATTTAGAAAGAGAATGTCTCTAGAATATAAGGATTCCTATTAAAATCTTTTCTACATTTTATCCCAGGAGCTTTAACGCCTTTCTCGGATCTCATTTCGTTAGATATCATGCCTCAGATCTCATTTCGTTTTATTGCAGCTTAAATGTCACCAAGTTTCCTTCGTTTTATCTGAAAAAAGTCCATATTCTTTACTTTTCTAGTAAAAATGCTTCTAAATGTCTTTTGAAAACTTAAATGTTCGTAGCCTAGAAAAGTCTTTGGTAATTGTATACTTTGAAGGCTAAAGATAGTCAGATATGTTTAAGCTCTTAATTGACGAATTTTTTTTGTATATTTTAATTCTAATGTATGGTTTTCATTGTGAAACGTTATTAAAGTGATCCCTTAAGTTAAATAAATCTGTATTTGTTTTATATCACGAGTGGTTCTCAGAATTCAATGCAATATCTTTTTTCTTAGGCAATAATAAAGAGAGAAAAGTAAAATTTTGCATGTGTAAATTTGAAGTTTCCTTATAATTAAAAAATATATACTCTTTTGTTCACAACAAGGACCAGCTTAGAAGCTCTGGACCAGTTTTCCAGTATCTATGGCTTGATAATCGACAATCGAAAAATAGAGTGTATCGGTGTTTGAGTGGAAATTAAACATGGCTTCTATAAAATCACCTTTCATATACAAATGTCAAAGCATGGTTTTCTTCTTTATGTTGCGGATGTAACAATGTATGACGTCTCCGTGCGCAGGCTTTTACTCTAGGTGGTATTGTTGTATCTCGGGAAAGCGTTTACAATGCATTACGCTGGCTAATCATAAACAATCCTCTCTACAAAAACGCCACAATCAACATTATGGACTTCGCACAAAGCCAACTAGAAAGACAGGCTCCGGCTAACACCACCTTGACAGAAGGCCTGCGCACAGAAACGTCATGCATTGTTACAACACACAAAAGCGGCTATTGTTTATCATATTTCTACCAAAAATATGCTTTAAATTTGGCCGTTTGATGATGATGTAACAATGTATACAGTTTCTGTGCGTAGATTTTCTGTCTAGGTGGTGTTGCCCCGCGCAGAAAAGTCACCTGACTGTACCAGTCCGAGTAACAATGTAACCTGCATTGTTTCCATCTTGATTATAATAATCGATATTTTTTCATTTGTTGGAAACAATGAAGATTGGATTCTTGGCCGGACTACTATGATCAGGTGACTTTTCCGCGCCAGGGCCTGTCTTTCTCGTTTGCTACGTAACAGTTAGCTCCACCCCTTGCATCACGCCATCTTGGTTCCACACAAGTCGTTGCTAAGCATTAGATATACTGATTCTGACACTAGCTTGGCTACATAAGTGATCAGAATATCTGAAATAAAACTATATTTTATTGCTACGTTTTTTATGACGACCCAAAATTAATTTTAAAAGGAGAAAATGATTCAAACTCTTCCTATTAATGGCTGTGTGGAACCAAGATGGCGAATCACTAAGGAAGTGACGTCTTTTCGTGTGAAGTCCATTGCTAGCATTGATGATCAAATTGACAACAATCACATACGTCTTATTTCACTGTACTGAGGCCAACGAGAGACAGGCCAGGGCACTCTATGAATATGGAATTCTTTTCTGGACCTCCGCTTCTAAAGTTCAAATTAGGAGAGCTCAAGGTGCATACAATGATGATGTTCTTAGATCTGCTTTGAATCTCTCAAAATTTACTCTTTATTGAAGTGTGTAATCGATAAGAAATTCCAACTCGCTAATAGGCTATAGGCTTAAAGAATTTTATACTGCGTTAACCAATCATAAACATCCGATGCATTTTCTTAGACTTTGCAACCTTCAAGACCATAAAGCTTGAAAAACTCAGAAATTTAAAATCTGCCCTAGTATAAGAATTTTAAATTTTTTACAAAGCTTCGTTCTATATAATACGATATCTATTTGGAATTCTTTGAACCTCTATATAATACGAAATCAAATCCTAAATTGTTCGAAGGATTGATGTTCTAATCATAGAGATGTTTTTAAGTTACTCCGTAATTTTCGGGGTATAATACGCAGGGGGAAAAATAAAAGTAAAAAAAAAATCAATACTACTTATTATAAAATGTAAATATTATTTAATATTCTGATAATAAACGCAATGAAGATACGATTTAAAATATATATATTTAGGAGGGGGGGGGGGTCGGGAGGGAGGGTCAGAGTGAAGAAGGGGGTGCGTATTATACCCCAAAAATTACTGTATTGTTCCACGCAGCAAAGATTAACATTGAAAGTTTGTGATTCTTATTACACTTATCCACTTTGGAAAAGAAATTTTAAAATTAATAAATAAATAAATATAAACCTAACAGTTTCTCTCAAATTAAATTATCATTTTCTTTTTTGTGTTTCTATAACAGGTGACATGATTCAGATCTCGTGGATTATCGTGACGTGGTTGGTAACGGGAACGACTTTTACTGCGGCTCAAACGAAGGTTACCATTGGAGTCACCGTTCCTTACAGCCTGATAGGCCAAAAAAGAGTAAACACGCCAAATAGCATAAATTTCTTTCTTCCAACTTGAAATGGGAATTTTACAATACAAATTAAAAGAAGCGCAAGAATTGGCACGAACTGTCTATTGTCATCATAAAAGTATAATTGGGATCGGATAATTTAATCCTCCACATGCTAAATAATTCTTAATTAATTTCCAAGATTAAAGTAAATTTAAATTTTTAAAGATAAAAGCTTAAATTAGGTGAAGACAATTATGGAAAAAAAATATTCAATGCAATTAACGTAAAAATGATAAATGAAAAAAAAATATTAAAAAACGCTCTCTATATTGGGTTCTCTTATCTCTGAGGGGTATGGACTTGAACTAAGTTTAAGGGAGGTCTGAAATCGACAGCGGAACGCGTTAATACTTTGCAGTCAGTGATTTAGGGGAGCAATTTGCCCCCCAATCGTTCCCAGATCTTCAATAACGATGGTCTGTGTTCTTTAACTCTGCTGATCTTCTTAGATAATTCTACAGCATTACTCTAATTATTTCAAGCAAACGATCCGATGAAATAAAATTTCGAGATAATCAAAATTAACGATGCTGTCATCGTTAAATAGTGCGGGTTCATATTGGGGAGGTCGATAGAGTTTAACATTTTTTAAACGCTTTAAGCAGAAACATTAATGTTTACGCATTAATATAATAAGACATCCTAAAAAGTGTAGAGATGTAATTATATTTTTTCAAGTTAGTATATAAAGTATTAGAAAATTATAAAACCGATTTATTATCGTCTTTCTTTATGATTTTTGATGACATTAGACATTTCGTTTCATTGACCTACAAAAAATTTAACATTAGTCTGTCTCCAAGTAGAGAGTGCGGGAATATGCACAACAGATGAAAAAAGCCTACAGAGCTTCGGATTTCCCTCATCTGACAGATCATCAAATCACATTGGATGAACCCATTAGAAATATCTTCTTCCGAGCTCCAACTCCATATCCTAGAGGTAGGAATAATCGTTTTTTTTATTAAACATATCCATAATCTCATTATTTATTTTATAACTTAAGACATATGAAGTAATTTTAATTTCAATCTTTTTTTTTAAAACAAAGTTACTATCTGTTCATTTGATCATCGAAAATAAGGACCCTCTGGCTTCACGTTCAGAAGTTCAATGAATTTGTTAGGTTTCCGTTACTTTGTTCGCCCGGAAACACTGTCTGTAATCCTATTGAAAATCCTTTTGTCTGATGTCAGATGACGACGCATTTTCACATTAAGATGTCAAAGATCCTTTGAAAGCTCTCTCTTCCTATTGGAAAGTAGAATAGACTGTCTGGGGGGCACAAAAGCTGAAGGAAGTTCAGGGAACAATAACAAATCATATGATATTGCTTTCATCTAAAAAGAGGAAAACAGACTTTTATATTTTAGCCTTACTCCAGATTTATGAAACAGTTATTTTGTCTCACAAACCACAGTTAATGCCAATGAAATGATCATCAGTTTTTACAATATTATGTCATAAAGATGTCAAATCAAATTAAATTTTCATATATTCCGCAAGCTATGTGCAAATTCGTTGTATAGTCGAATTAAGCATGTGTAAACTGCACTAAATTTAAAAACGTGATTTTATTTTTAGGTTGATATTATATTTTAAATTTAAACGTGATTTATAAAATAATATGATTATTCATTATGTCATTTTTAATCTATTTAAAGCTAAAATGACTAAAGGCGCACAGTAAAGAAAAAAGCATTGCTGAAGATATTTACCCTGATATAGATATATAAAATGTCGAGTTATAATAATATCATTGAAGCTATAACTTTTTCTTCTTTCACCAACTAGGATGCGTAATTTGTGCTTTGATAATCAGAATATGCAACAATTAGTCCTTAATTGCTTTAAACCGATTTTAGTCATTGGATCATGTTTAAGAAAAATGATGATGAAATTTCAAGAGACACTTTTGGCTCTGAGGACATGTGAAGAACCTCGTCTATCGTGGATAGATAACCTTTTGATCTATAATCCACCATGACACGCCATGTCCACTGTATCATCAATGAACCTTTCCACTTTGTTGTTTAGCAAGCCTTTTCCACTCAAGTCAAAAATGGTTGGTTGGTTGGTTTATTAGAAATTTTTGGCGTCGACTATTAACGTCATTTTGCGCCTGTTACACAAGTTATAACAATATGCAGCTCGGAACAAACACAAAATCCATGCCCACGGCGGGACTCAAGTACTAGAAAGCCTAAGCCCTAGCCCTCTCGGCCACCTGGCCGGCCAAGTCGAAAATGGAGGCAATCATATAGAACATGTTTCACGATAATCGACAGATATCAGGATCGCAACTCTTAAAGAACTAAGAAATTTTTGTGTTATTCATGAAATGTAATAAAGCGCTATTTTTGCCACCTATTATGATAACGAGTTTGAAAATTAATTTCACCAAAAAAGAAGGCCTCGACAGATACATGCACATTTTCAGATCATTCTCATCAATATTGGGTCATATAGAGCTTTTTAATTTGTGAAATTTAAGTTTACATACCCGTTATTTTATTTTTGAATTTACGTTGTAACTACCATAAACAGATCACGATTTCTTAAATATAAATTAAACGAGAATATTTATCAAGTGATTTTTTTTTTAATTTAAAAGTTTACGAAACGTGAGTCCATTTTCAAATCTAATTTTGTTCGATTTCTCAACTATGGTCATGAGTCTTGGGTAATGACTGAAAGAGCGATCGCAGGTGCAAGCAGCCGAAATGAGATTCCTGAGAGGAGTGGAAGGTGTTACTCTACTAGATAGAGTGCACGGCAGCACAATAAGGGAGTTTAGATGTTGAGCCGCTACTTCTCCGCATTAAGAGATGTCAGTTGCGTTGGTTTGGCCTCGTGATACGGATGCCACGAATTGGTCTTCCTTGGCAATTGCCAAGGTAATCTATGGACGGGGTGCGTGTTTACAAACATTAGCTTACTTCGAGCCTAAACGTATTTCCGGTTTCGAAATAGCTGCACTTTCGTTGTTGGCTGTGACCAAAAGTCGAAATAACTTAGATTGACTACCGAGTGCCGCGATTTATTATTAATTTATTACTGAGTCGGATATTATAAAACGGTACACGGAAATCGAGGACCGGAAGCAACACAATACGGCATTGATTGAATAATTTTGCCTTTTCCGAATTGATTGAACCGGAAGCAACACAATACGGCATTTTTGTTGGTTAAATTGTTCGTTTTTTACTCTTTCCTGCCTCAGAAATTCTAAGGTCGGTAGTCAAAGGCGGCAAAGAAAGTGGTGCATGCGCATTCCTACTTCCTGCGCACCCCATCTATACTCTGTCCAGCAAGAGTTTGCTCCAGATGTAAACAAAACCACGTGGTGATATTAGATTTCATAGGCTGACTGAGCCTTGTAACTTCCGTGTTCCAGAGCGAACATGAAAATGTAGTTCGCAAAACAACGGAGGGATATACAGCTTGCAGAGGGATATGCAACATTGGTTTGTTAACATCAGGAGCAAACTGTCGCTGGATGGAGTGTAGAATAAAGGCAAGTTCAACTTATCAGAAGTGCTTAACGCGCATGCGTATTGTGACGTTACTGGATGAGTTCTGGCATTATTTCCGGCTGTGCGCGGTAGTCATTATTCTGGTCAAAAAAGAAAACGTTTGCACTTAAAAAAAAACTTTCGTTGTATTTCTGAAGAAACATCGTTTATTTATAAACTTACCATTTTTATAAATTAATATTTCCTAAAGCCTGCATAAATAAAACTATTATGAAATAGTATCGAAATTATTATCTCTTGATTGCTAACGATTCGGGCAAATCGATTTCGAATCTTAACGAGGAATGATAACGAGAATGTGTTCATATTAAAAAGAAATACCTAAGTACATTTTACAATAATTATAAATCCCTCCAGTACATTTTACAATATTTATAAATCCATTATAAATTAAAATGGCACTTGCTTTTATTTAATTTTGCTTTTATTTTCGTTCTCATCCAGCGATGTCAATATATGCATGCGCAGTAAGGCACTTAAGCACTTCTGGCCGAATGACCCCCATCTTATTCTATATCATCTTGGGCAGTTGCTATTTGGCAGTTGCTATTTTCCAAGCCAGTGGGTAAGAGACTAAGGAGGCGACCTAAAATCAGGTGGCTAGACTATATGGAGAATCTGATCGAGTCACTTGGGTATGTCCATTGAGGAAATGCGCCTGATGGCGAAAGATCGTGAGCGATGGAGATCCTCCATAGGGCTGCTACCCTCGCGACGCTAACGGATAACCGGGTTGAAAAAGGAAGTAGGTAAGTAAGTAAGTAAAAAAAGTTTTCTGCGCTCATTTCAATACAGTTATTGATAATAAATGTGATAGTTTCATTACTAGATGTGAATGGTTCCAATTTGATTTTTTTCAATTTCGAGATTACTTGTTTTAAAGCAAAACGTGTTCCCGCTGCTATTCTCCCTATAAAAAACTTTTGTTCCAAGCTCAAAACAACTTTGTTTAAAATAAAAGATGGTCTCAGTAATCACGTAGCAAATATAAAAATTTTCAATTCGAACTCAAAATTATTAAAATATACGCAAAACTTTTACTTTTTCTCTTACCCTGCGATCGACACTGGCGCCATGTTTCCGCCGGCTGTAACGTCACAACCAGCCATTGGAGTGTGAAAGAGTTTTGAAATCGTTAAGTCACGCATTGCAAAAAGTGATTTTAGCTATAGGGAATCGCATTTCGGATATGAATACGAAAACCAGAGCGATTGTAACTGTAACGATTTTGAAAACCGCTGAAACGGGATCTTCTGCGATATACAGCATCCCCAAGGTAATCTAGAATAACAGGTAAGTCCAGTTTGTCAGAAGTATTGTGACATCACTGGATGACTTATGGCTTTACTTCCGGCAGTTGCGGTAGCCATTATTCTGGTCACAAAAAAAAACGTTTTCACGTAAAAAAACAAAACTCTTACGTTGTATTTCTGAAGAAACGTTTATTTATAAACTTACTATTTTATAAATTAATATTTCCTAATGCCTGCATAAATAAAGTTATGAAATAATATCGAATTTTTTATCTCTGTCTCTAAACTGCTAACGGTTCCGACGAATCAATTTCGAAATCTTAACGAGGAATGATAACTAGGCCTAATGATAACGAGAAATACGTTATCGTTCTTGTCTCTGTGTTCGCTTAATGTTAACTATCCGCACATCGCGCGATGACTGATCATGCGACAAAGGTAAATGAATTTATATTTTAAAGACCCCCCCCCTTCTAACGAACTGATATATACCGCGTTTTCTATTTAGTCACAGTAAATTTCACTTACCTTGGTCGCATGATCAGTCATCGCGCGATGTGCTGATAGTTAACATTAACCCTGTGTTCACATTAAAAAGAAATACGTAAGTACATTTTACAATAATTATAAGTCCCTCCTTATAATGGCATTATTATTTAATTAAAGTAAATAGTATAAAGGATGAGAATTGTGAAGGAATTGAACGAGTCGTCAAGTGTCGCTATCGCACGACTGTTTTCATTGCCGCCATGTTTTGGTTTCTGTGGAGGTTTCGATTTAGCGGGTGTTGGTTTCGATGTCATCCAGTGACGTCAAAATACGCTTGCGCAGTAAGGCAATTTTTACTACTTCTGGAAAACTGACCCCCACCTTGTTCTAGATCACCTTGCAGCATCCCGGCTTGCCGCGGCGTGTGCAACATCCTTACACATCAGATAGGCCTGCCTCATTCCTTCAGCGATTAATACGTGCCTGTTATAGTTGTTGTTCTTGAAGAACGCTAGGCCCGTTTAGAGTTGGAAGAGCATCTTTTCCGTGATCTAGTTTCAGTGAATTTCTTGCTTAAATTGATGAATTTAAAACGGCTGGAGCGTAGACAAAGCACGACGCATCAAAATGAGCTGAGCACACTCTTGAGAGTTGAGCAAACTCTTTGGAGCTAGATACCAGTTCCCTCGCTGGCAAAAACGAATACATTAAACTGTTTTCTAATCGATTTTGACTGTTACGAATGTCTATTTACACATCCAAACAAAGAACAAATTGAAGGCAATATGATATAAAACATATTAGCAAAATCTTACGATATGTAGAATCGTTCGAAACAAAAGAATCTCGGGGACGGAATTCCCTGAGGTTCTCGCGGCAGGAAATAAGTCGTGTTCCGCCGTATTTTCCGGAGCAGGGATAGGAGGATCAGAGGGCCAATTTTCAATCTTCCGAGGCATTTTTCTTAAGAAAATATTATGATAAATAGAAAAATTTTGAATGATATATACTTATTAACCTGGATTAATTTTAAAATGAAAAAAAAAATTCCGTGGAGTTTACCTTTAAGCTATGCTTCAACGGAGGAAATTAAATTGAAATGAAAAAAAAAACGAAAGGAAAATTTCCGTGACCTGGATTCGAACCATGAGTATCTTTAACAACTTGGTGGAGGCAATGAGCTATCTTGGTTCGAATCCAGGTCTCGGAATTTTTTCTTTCGATTTTTCATTCTAATTTAATTTAATACTTGATTGGGGAATTTTTTCTATTTCAACTTACTGATTTTTCAGTCTTAAAAATGACTTAAAAGATTCTACAGTTAATCCATATAAAAAAAATTGTACTTTACGACGAGGTCTCTATAATAGGGGGTGGAAGACAGCCATTGATAGCTCGTTTGTCGTCTTTTATTTATCGCCTGCCGGAGCCTGATATAATTTTCAATGTGCTCTGTTACAAGCATGACGTGCAAGATTTTTAAAGTTTACGAAGAAGAAAATGAGTGTTGATGTCATATTTTTTGCCCATATGAAAACTTTATGATCCCCCTCGACGTTTCCCGTGTTAAATTTATATCGACTTGTTGCTCATCGTCATGTTCAGTTTGTTTAACTAGCAAATCAAACTGGGCTTGTTGTGGATATAAGCTTCCAGCCATGTTAACTGGATCGATTTTAGGTGCATTTTCGTTCGTTTTATTTTTATTATTTTTTGAAAAATAAGCCCCCGAAGAATTCAACGGAAAAACGGGGATATTTTAAAATTTAAAGCGCTCTTTTATTTACCGAATACGCATGGCTTAACGTTTAGTATATTAATCTTTATTTTGAAGTTATGATCAGTTCCTAGTTAATGCAAAAAAATCGTGAAAGTTGAATATTCATAAATTAATGTTAATTCTTGTTGATACAAGTTTGAAACTTATGTTCATTTTTTAAAAAAGTAATTCGTATATCCTGTTCTCTGAATCTGCTAAAATAATTACTGTTGTAATTCATTGAGATTCTTTTAAAGAAAATAAAAATATTAATAGTAGAAATAAAAAAAAAACCTCTTGTCGATATATAAATACCGAATGAAATATACTAAGGTGGGTAAGAAGCTTGACTAACCCAAGAAGTCTTCCATATTATGAAAAAATAATAAGATTGACGATTATCAGAAGATTGGTGGTCACATCTTCCAAAGTTGACTTCTAGAATATGCATCGGCTTTCTATACTTCGTATGCCATTTCATTTTTATCGAGTTTTTCAGTATTCCAGCCACCAGGTCTTCATCATCTACACCATACCCATCAGATCTCGGGTAAACTTTCCGATGCGAGACATGTTCAGATCTGAGTGGATGTATTGATTTTTCACAGTCCTTTTACCAAGTTGCTTACTGGTTCTCAGGTTAACATTCTAGAGCTCACTCCATTTACTTTTACATACAGTCGTCCACGCAGGCATATCGTGGAGGAGGATGATCCAGATCATCATCTTGTACAGCAGTAGCTTATTGTCGATGCTGAGGACACTGTTTCGACACAGGAGAGCTATGAGACTGTACTTAACCCTCTTCGCTTTGTTCAGCGCGTAAATCACGTGACAGTTCCAGGAGAATCTTGAGTCGATGATAATGCCAAGATACTTGTAGTTATCAACCCTTACGAGTTTCTTATTGAACAGAACAAGAGAATCTGGGAGCGCTTCAGCTTTCTGTTGAAGTACATGGCTTTGCATTTTCCGACGTTAAAATTCAGCCTCCAGTAATTAAACCAATCTTCAAATTTCTTCAGGGATTTCTGCAGACGAGTGATAACGTGAAACGTCTAGTGCGCCCATTCATGATGGCAGTATCATCGGAATAGAAATATATTTTGAACCTTTCGGGTTTTGGGAAATCATGCACAAAATAATTAAACAGAACTGGTCTAAGGACCGAACTTATGGTACACCGGCCTTTACCTTACGGGGCTTGGATAGATTTTCGCCAACTTTAGCTTGATAGAACCTATTGGTAAGAATACGTTCACCATCGAAATCAAATCAGAAGGAACCTGTCTCTAATCATCTTGTAGATTAGCCCCTCGTACCACACCTGGTCTAAAGCTTTACTAAACATTGAGAAAAACAACACTATAATACCTAGAAAAGTTCGGGGGGGGGGTGCTGAGATCTTCAACGAGCCTCCATATTTTTGAATCTGACATGAGTGGGCGTCACGGAAGCCGAGCTGATCATTCCTAACTAGACAGAGATCTTTGAACTGGCGTGGATCGTTTTCGCAAAACCTTTAGACATCGCAAGGATCAGCTGATAGGTCGGTAGCTCGCAAATTACCTTTATTTTGTATCAAATCAGTCATTGACTTTTATACCATCGTAATTTTATACAGGGTGTTTCATAATTGGTGTCCCGTCTTTAGGTCCAAATAACGACTCAAGAGGAACAGATTGGGGGAAAATGAGTATTGATTATTTGGTTTTAATGTCCCCTAATTCAGAATAAAAACATTTCGCGTCATTGGGGGTGAAGGGGTAAATTTTGAAAATTTTAATTTTGTAGGGGTAGGGGTTAGACCCCATGTGTTATTTAGAAAGTTGTAGAGCATCATGTAAAATGTGGGTTTAGCAAAAAACCCGGTGAAAAAATCTCATCCCCTGCCCTTTATCGAGTGGGTAAAGTGAAGGGTATGGCTAGCTAATGTAGACAAAAACAGAAAAACTCATTAGAAACTTATTAGAACTTTATTACTTATTAGCTTTATTTGACTAAATCTATTAATAAAAATCTGTGAGTTTATTAGCTTTTCAGGGTAACGACTCATTCATTCTCATTAATTTTTCAAATATAGGTCCTACTGTTTTCTAATAAGTATGGTTTTTGTCCACATCGGCTAGCCATACCTTTCACATTACCCACTCGATGGCTAGCCGATGTGGCATGAGATTTTTTCACCGGGTTTTTTGCTAAACCCACATTTTTACATGATGCTCTACAACTTTCTAAATAACACAATAGGTCTAACTCCTATCCCTACAAAATTAAAATTTTCAAAATTTACCCCTTAACCCCCAGGGACGCGAAATGTTCTTATTCGGAATTAGTGGACCTCAAAACCAAATAATCAATATTCATTTTTCCCGCACCTCTTCCCCTTGAGCCCTTATTTGGACCTAAAGACGGGACACCAATTATGAAACACCCTGTATAAAGCGTCTTGCATGTTGCCTCTTCATTTGTATCCTTGATAAAGGCGAAACTGGTCGGAATTCTGCATGTTCTTTCCCGCTGTGTACTGCAAGAACTCTCCATTTCATAATGTATCCAATTTATCCAAGGAGAAGCTGGTTTTACATGTCGTCTTAAAACCTAACCTAACTAAACTCTTGTTTACTCTAACTTGACACTACATATATTGCTTTTGTTACGCGCAAACGAGGCTAAATGGACCTCGTCAATAGTATAGACGGGATACGCAGGAAGTAGGAACGCGCATGCACCATTTTCTGTGCCTTTCTTTACTTCCGACCATAGAATTGTCTGAGGCAGAAAAGAGTAAACAGCGAACGAATTAACCAATAAAAATGCCGTATTGTGTTGCTCCTTGTTCAATCAATTCGTAAAACGCAAATTTATTGCATAAAGTAACGTTTCATCGATTTCTGTGTACCGTTTTATGATATCCGATTGGACAAAATATTAATAATTAATCGCGACACTCCGCAGTCAATCTGAATCATTTCGACTTTTAGTTATAACCAATAACGAAAGTTGAGTTACTTCGAAACCGGAAATACGTCTAGGCACGAAGTAAGCTAATGTTTGTAAACACGCACCCCGTCTATAAGAAACGAATTCATTGGAAAATAGACGATTGAAAAAAAAAACTTCATTAAATGAGTTTTCTTACTCCTTTTTGGTACGAATGATCGGCTTAGCATGTAGCCGGAGCCACACAAATCAATGGATCAACTGCTTTGGCGAGTACAATATAAGTCACTGGAAGAGGTATAAAAATGTGGGCGAGATTAAATAAGAATTTTGAGGAGAGCATATTTCAAATTAAGTGAATTGATTATGATTCATTTTTTAATTTAAATTTTAAATGCCGTTAATTTTTCTTATTTTATTTTCTCGTCTTTGAGGAAGAAACTACCTTTTCATTAATTTGAGATATGCCTGCATGATTTCTTGATATAAAGTAGGTTCATCGGTATTTGGCTAGCTGATGGGTGTACGCTTTTTTTTTTTCTAAATACTAGAGTGAGACAATTGCGTCATGCACTGCTATATTCCTCTTAGAAGGAAATGTATTCATTTGTGCAGAAAATGTTCCGATGTGGTTTCAGAAGAATCAGAGCGGCTTCATCGTCGTCCGTAGCCTTTCTATAGATAAAGTATGGGATACGTTAATAGAAAAAAACCGTTTCGAAAGAAGAATCTCCTGAATGCTTTAGACGTAGATCCACTCAAACATTCTGTAGAGTTTATGCCCAGTCACATACGTCTGAAGGAGTCCCATCTTGATATTAATTCTGTGGATGGTAAGTGTATTATATTATCTTGAAAATAAAGATCCCGATATAGCAATGCTGATAAAAAATCTTTTAATTGCCTACACGTTTCAATTTTAATATCATCAATAAAGCATATAATGAAGAAGTTAGAATACCATTAAATAGCTGTTACTTAAGACATAGACATTATCATGCTTGTATATTTCAAAATTTGAAGTTAAAATCGAAACGCGTCGGTAACAAAATTATCACTGTAATACAAGACAATGTATACTCAGTCATTACATATTGTTATGCTGAAACATCACTGTGATATCTGAATGGACTATTTCTAAGTTTTTAAGTATAATTACTTTTTCCAGCTCGTTTTTGAGTGATTATGTGCAAGGAATCCGAGAAGTAATCGAATTTATATACAGGATGTTTACTTTGAAGTGATCCACCCAAATATCTACAAATCTATAAAAATTTTCAATAATCTGTTAATACAATGGTATAGGAGAGTGAAGATGCGTTAACTTATTTAATGATTCATTGTTATTATAAAAATTATAATTATTTTGAAATATAAGATATAAACAATAATCTTAAATGCAGGCAGCAAATAGATTTTCCACCATATTCTGTGTTAAGCAAAAGGACCTTTCAGCTTTAAAATAGAAAGGCACCACCCCCACCTTCCAAAAGTTTTCTAATTAGCGCGATATGCATAGGCGTAGCAATTCGTAATAGCGTTATAGAGACGAGCCCGTTTAGTTGTAAACGCTGAGCGCACAACCAAAGACTCTTATGATACGGGGAATCCCTTATGGAGACATAACATGAGAACCGAAGCTAATAAAACAGGGAGAAGCCAGAAACAAGCCATTCACCGACCTGATTAAATTACATCTTATTCCGGGCCACTCGTTAGCCATGAATAGGAAGCAATTTCACAGCAGACAATGTACAGCAGCCATCTGAAATTATCAATCTTAATGATTTGGCCTAAGTATAAAATTGCATCTGGCTTTTAATATAAAGAACGTGGGTTCGGTTGCAAATTTGATTATAAATTTTTTAAGAAACCAGAAATTTCGTTTATTGAGAAATTTGCAGATTTTGTTTTATCTACATTTAATAATAGGATATTTTTTGTTTATAAATCTAGTTCACAGATGAAACATTCCTTCCAATTTCTCGACAATTTTACAACCGTCTGCTTATTTCAGATCTAAACGTAACAAAAAGGTTATTAAAATCAGAACATTTATTTTTCCTAAAGAGGATCCATCTTTCGAAAAAGGCTTTATCACTTCGAAATTACATCTAAAGAGAATATTATTAATGTTTTATTCATTTATGTGTTGGGAATAAAGAATTCTAAAGAGCCTCATTCATCATTTGAGATAATGCAAATGTCAGTACATTTAAGTTGAGGTGTTTAGTCAATGGTGAGAAGCGTATATCATCCTTAATAAGTAGTTTTAATATCTTGACATTTGACATTTCTCAGTTCATTTTCTTCTTCGAAATAACGTTTTCATTTCCTTTAGATAGCTATTTTGTCTGTACATCGCGCCCGTCATCATTGAAGCTTAAAAGCTCGGCCCTCTTTCTTCGTCACTTTTGATAATGCGATGGTGAATTGAGCTATGCATCAATATAAAATTTATTAGCTTTACTTTGATGTTCTTAATAGTGAAAAAGAAGCATGTTCTCTACAAATTTTTCAAATAATATGAAAAGTATCATTTAGTTTATCTGCTGTCTGTCTGCAATTATTCATCATTTTCTGATTTTCATGAAGATTTTTATTCTTTACGTGAAGTTTATTTCAGATATAATAAGCAGTTTCATATGAAATGGGAAATATGTTTTATGTTAAAAAAAAGAATTTTGTAAAAGTTGTCTCGTTTATATGAAATGATAGTTAACAATTTCAAAGGAAAGCTCACCAAAAAGAAAAAAGTTAAAAAGCACTTGTGTCACTTTTTTTCACTGCTTGGAATCTTCAAATCGCTTGTTATATCAGATCATACAACAAATTGAAAGTTTCACTAGAAGATAATTTTTGTATGGGTTTGTTGTTATAATAGTTTAATGGACAATGTGATTCTTGACATAGGATCCACAAAAAAAAGAAAAAAAATATCACAGTTTGACCATTTTTTTAAATTATTTCTCGTAGCGATGGTGTTTGAGGGCAATTGGGAAGTTGCATGATGATTTTTTTTTTTTTACAAATTAAAGCACTGTTTCATACAGATTGTGTTATGCTAAATACAAAATCGTTGTTAAATTTATTAGAAATATTAAAGAAAGCTATTAAATTAGCGCTAGAAACATGAAACTATGCCTTCCAACGAAAACGGTATCTGACGTCACTTTCCACCAAATGCAATGATTTTATGTGCATGTGAAGCTCGATTAAGCATTGTTGGCCAAGGCAAGTAGAATATAAGGTATGCTCGATCACTGCCTTCCGGGCTCTGGCTGACGTCATCGATGCTCCCGCCATCTGGTGAACACTGGGAAAAACGGCCCGATCAGGCCACTGCTTACTATATGATCAGGCCGTTTCTCCTGGTGCTAACCAGATGGCGAGAGCATCGATGACGTCAAAATGACGTGAGCCAGAGCCCCTTAAGCAATGATCGCGCATACCTTATACTCTACTTGCCTTGATTATTGGCTGTAAGGTTTAACTATTGACGGCAATAGTGATGAGCGAAATAACGTTAACATCATAATACTCAAAGCCGAGGCATACGAGATAACACGGCCTGGAAGCGAAAGAGTCACCTGACCATCGGGGTGCTAACAACAATCCAACCTCCATTTTCTCCATCTTGGATGTTAACAATGTTTTTCCTTTTGTTGGACTAAGATGGTCAGGTGACTTTTTCGCTTCAGGGTCTGTTTATCTAGCTGGCCTTGATTCATAGGTTATGACGTACCATTTTCTTGTGGTGTCAACTTTAATATTTTTAAAAAAATAACTATAATTTTTTTTCACAAACAAATTACTATTCCTTGATATTAATAACGAATACTATAGAAAACAATAATTTAAAATTTTCATGCAACTTCTCCATTATTACTTGTTATAGAAGAAATGTTTTAAGCATTCCAGCCGAACTTCTTGTTTCCCTCACTGCTGCGTGTAACGGTGGATGAGCCACCAAAGTCCGCGGGACCTGCTTCTATTACCACGGCCGCCAATTTCTTCTGACCTCATTTGTGATTTCTTTTATGAAGATTTTCTTAAAGACCATAACTACATATTACCTAGTCATCCCGATCTTCCAGAATTGCCACCCTGGATTGCAGCCATTAGTCAATCACAGCAGACGGATTACCAAGAGGGGAGAAAACGGATCATCGAATGGATTTGTGCCGTTTCACCAGAGGATTGAACTGCAACAAACGAAAAAACCACGTATTGTTAAAATCCAGAATGGAAAAATGTAGTTACATTGTTGGGCTGCCTACTATGGTCACGTAACTTTTCAGTCAGTCTCTCGTCGGCTGCAAGCACGGTGTAACACGTGACGCCTTCTTGCTTCCACGAGTGCGTCCCGGTTGACCGACTTCACTATGGTCCGCCCATTCCACAATGGCGTCTGCATCTGGTATCATAGCTCTAATATGAAATTAACGCAGGAAAAAAAAATAACAAATTTCAGTTTATATGAATGAACGCTGATTCCTTCCTGCCTGCTTCACACCACCATTTCTTTTGATGGTTTCTTTTCCTATTCATAAAAGATTTGTCCATGCTTAGAACAGTGGTTTCTCACACAGAAACAAATGAATGGTAACTTTATTATTTCTAAATCGGATGACGCTTTGAGGAATACAGGAACTTTTAACCATTTTAATCTTTGTTAATTCATATTATGTAGGGGCAATGAGTTTTCCCCGGTGCGGCATCCATCTAGAAAAATGACGTCATGTTCTAGACCAATGGGAAGCGCCCAATTGAAATCGTTCAATTGTGTGAACTTGCAAAGCTAGGTTGTTAAGAGGTGTGTTAAGTAAATAAAGATTAGCATGGATACAACTGATTAAGATACAGATTCTGACTTATCTACATAGGTTATCGTCAAAGGGATGTCTCCACAAAAGTGCCTACCACTTTTTCCACTTTTTACCAGATTTTATCAGTTTTCATCTGAAAACATTCTTTAAGAATCTTCTTGTATTAGAAACGTCTGCAGTGAACCTTTCAACTTGTAATCTTCTGAAATAACTACATCATTTTGGTGAGTGCAGAAAACTCCAAAAGAAATTTATCCTCATTAATAAACATCACCCTTTGCACTTGAACTGAGTGTAGAAAATATTTTACGAGATTTCCCTGCTTTTAAAATAGCCGAATGGCATTGTTGACATGAGATACCGTATATAAAAGTCATCACTAACCCTGACATTTTTTGTGTCCAACGATTACTTTATTGCGATCGATAAGCATCTTCCTCGTACATCTGTTGTAATCTCAAGTGAATGTTTTCTCCCATCTCATTCTCGCACACAAGGAACTCAATTTTTGCTTCTGACGGACGTCAAGTGCAGTAGCCATTTTGAAATTGCAACTGTACCCCTCGCGGTAAAATGATGGAATAAATTGAAAAGAGCTGGAAGGATATTTATTGTGGAGTCATATTGTGTGTAGCAATTTTGTAATTTAACAATTGCATTAATTTTGAAGTGACCCTTTAATTGCATTTTTAAATTAAATTTTTATACTTTATTTCATGTTGCCTTTTCTTCCACTTTAAAACATATATCTCCCCAAAATGATAAAAAAATGTAAGGCAAACATTGCAAAGGATCAAATTAAAACATGTTTTGCCTTGAAGCTGAGACAAATCGCTCGTAAAGCGTAAACATAGGAAAAGCAGTGACATTTTCGATTTCTGCTATAAAGGTATTTATTTTCCCATTATTCCGGTGACAACAATTCAGTTTTTATTGGAGGCCATATTCTGGCTGTCGCCTCAAGTGGTTCCATTTGATAACACCAGAATGATGATGGGATAGGAACGGAGGGTGGAGCTGAATGATGGAAGTTTTCGGTGGATTCTCTTCTGTTTCGAGCGACACTACCAGCCACTAGCTGTAAATGAAAAGAGAGAAAACGGCGAAATGGAACGATGAAAAGGATGAAGATTGGGAGAAAAAAATTACAATGAAATAAAAAAACGAACTCTGTTGATGCCATTCAACGTGACTCCATTTACGAGTATTGGGTTCCTTCATTAACTGACCCTTAAGGCATTTGGTAGTGAACTGAACTCAATTTTTGGGAGTTGCATTTGCAGCTCCGTCTTGTTTCTTCCTCTTTAAGCCACTAATTACTTCAGACACGTGTTTCCGTTGTTAATAACTCGTTCGCTCTTTCGAATTCGGAATTTTCTCGAAGCTAGTTGAAGAACACACTCGGAGGTAATCACGTGACGTAATTAGAGCTGAAAGGACGGAATTTTGAGTTTTCAGGATTTTTCATATTTATTCGCTTCCGCACAAGCAATACGGTTAATTAATTATTTTTTTTTATAACCTGCACAAACATCATGTCTTTTTTACTTTCTGTTTCAGTCCTCCTTCGAAACGAATGGCACTGCACTTTAAAGCAACACCCATGACAATCAATGTGAATAATTAAATTTTTAAAATATTCATTTTTCTTTTAATTCTGAGAAATTCTAGCCATTTCTCGATTCTCTACATTAATAATTTACGCTTTTCAAATGAAAACTTTATTTAGAAATCAAACATCGACTTTTTCTGTTCAATTTCAAATTCAAAAACATATAAACTACCATGACAAAATTTCCAAACATTGCAAAGGCTTATGTATTATACAGCATTACCGTAAGCTATTTTTAATAGAATTTTCTGAGCATGCCCGTATCACATTAAGTCAACTAACACAGTAATGACAATGGAAATTAAAACAACAGGTAAAAAACATCTCTTACTATTATAAAAGGTATTTTTATACCACAACCCATTATCTGTGATTTCTTTAGATTTCTGCTTATAAATTCATGAAAAGCATAGTAGATTTGGCTTTATAATTTTTTAACAAATTAAATTTTAATCGCTTACATTACTTTACAAGATAATCTTCTATTGACAGGAGAGATAAAATTAGATTCAGATTAGCTCAAATATCTAAATAATGCATGTCATTAGTACCTGTATCGCTTTTAACATGAGATTAAGCATCAAATTGCTCGTAAACGATATACGCATGAAAGCAGGAGAATGGCAATCTGAGTTGATTACATATAGAATAAATTTAATGAATAATAGTATTATATTGATTTTCTACACATGGATGAATGCCAGATATAACCTGTGTTAAATTTGTATATTGTGTAAGAAGATTTAAATATCCATTACCTTTCGATATATATTAGGCAACACATTAGTCAATCAATGTCTAAAAATAGAAAACTATTAGTATGTTTATTAAAAGTTAAGAACAAATATATAAGGTGTTCCAAAATGATCTCACTACATTGATCAAGATATTTCAGAAATGGGGATAGGTAGAAAGGCGCGGTTTGCGGCGTAATATTCAAATGCACTTAAAGTTTATTAGCCGTTTAACAAGAGGTTCAGTATGTGCGCCATCTGTAGCACACAGGATATTTAAGCGATATTCCACTTCCTCCCATGTCCGGCCTAGCATGTCCTCATTAACGTTTGCTGCCTTAAAGAAAATAATCTAATGGAATTATATCTGGAGACCTTGGAGGCCAGGAAATGAGTCCTCCTCTCCAATTCAGCGACCAGGAAATGTATCATTCAAAGCCATCCTAACGATCAAGGCCCAGTGAAGAGGGACACCATCCTGATGCTAAGGCCGAACTGTAAATACCTTGCAGTATTTACAGTTCGGCCTTGCCTGCTGCAGCATGATGTCAGGTTGCAGTTCTTTAACCTATGGAAATGCAAACTATTTCAACATATTCAGAAAAACAGTGGAGGTTATTGACACCTCTGCAAAAAAAAACGGTCCCACCATGCGGTCATGAAACAGACCACACGCTACTTTTACCTTTGGACTGTCGCGCACAATTTAAAACAACATAACTTTAGGTGTGTGTGAACATTATGCCGTGAACCGCACCTTTCTACCTATCCTCATTTCTGAAATATACGTGATCAAAGATGTAAAGATCATTTTGGAATACCCTTGTCAGTGTGAATGAAAAGTCCTTGGACACCTTCCTATCTTGGATACCAATGTAGTTACGCAAATTCCAATACAGGAATTGAATAGGAACTTGAGTGTGAAATATGAAAATTAGGACACATTCTAATTCTATCTCGAAAATCGTAAGAGATACACAAAAAATTCCAATTGTACATTTGTTCAACAGCAAATTCCAAACAAAACAAATAAAAGTCACTAAAATCCGATGAATGGATCACCCACAATCCTCATTGTATGCTCTGAAAATTATTTCATGCACCATCCTCATCCCGTTCTGGAAAGTTCCACAATTTACCATAAAGCACCAGTTTCCTGTGCAATTGGAATGTTTTGTGTATCTCTTACGGTTTTCGAGATAGAATTTGGATGTGTCCTAATTTGCATATTTGAAATGATTGCATATAAGGTGCTCCATCAGATAGAGCACCCTCAAGTTCCTATTCATTCCCTGTATTGGAATTTGCATAACTGCATTGGTATCCAAGATAGGAAGTGTCCAACGACTTTTGACTCGCCCTGTATTTAATTAGTGTCCTACAGTTAAAATAGCTAATGCTACACAATTTTGCAGGCATGAAAATAGCTAATATTACATAATTTTAGAGTGCTAAAAACAAAAATGATTTTATAAATGCTGATTGACTCTAGTGTCTATGATATATGCAATCACCTTAAATATACTGCGTGAAAAGTCCCCGAACGGTCTAATATCTCGAAAAATACACATCTTGTCAAAAAAAAAAAACCGAAAAAATAATTGTCAAATATTTTTAATGTTATTTAATAGTGCCATAATTAGCCCCCTCCACCCCTCGTAGAGGTGAGGTTGGGGGGGGGGGCAACTTTGAAATTGCAAATGGGAACCCCAATTTTTTTTTCAGATTTGGATTCTACGAAAAAATTATATTAATTTTACCCAAATTTGAAGGGACTTCTAGAGATATTCGCACTAGTTTGACTTTTTTTGCACTTACAGCGAGATTTACAAAAGATCTTAAAAATATTTTTGAATAAAATTAATGTAATTTTTTCCGTAGAACCCGAACCTGCAACAAAAAAAAATTAGGGGTTTCCATTTGAAATTTCAACTTTGCCCCCCCACCCCACCCTCTTTCGACATTTTTCAGCAACGACATTTTTCACTGATGTTCACTCTCCGATGTTATACACTTTGTATCCTTCTTAATCGTTGTTCCTACATGCGTAAAACAACGGCAAAAACCACAAAGCAGAAAAAAATTTTTGACATCACTTCCTACTCTCTTCTTTCTGCCCTACAGAAAATTCCCTTATCTTTGTAGGCTATGACTCAATCCAACTCGATAAAAACAAGAGTTTTCTGTCGGGCAGAAAGACGAAATTTTCTGACTTGTGGTTTCTGCCGTTGTTTTTATCCATGTGGGAACCAGGCTTTATACACACACATTCAGAAGACAACAGAAAACATTCAAAACGTTTTCGGACTATAACCAAGTCTAGCTTTAGTTTATTCCCTCGCGATTTAAACATTTTTTGAGGTAGAAGGTGAAAATTCGGAACGTAGCTTACTATGGGCATGTCCACCTTCACTATTTAGTTTTATTTTGATTTGTACACTGGAGTCAGAGGGGACAAAAGATCTATGTGCTATTTAGGCACATAAAGGAATGAAACTCAGTATCCAGATTCCTGTTGGCTACTATGAAGTATAGGCCAAATGTTCCAGTGGGGTTGGAGTTGGGGCAGGCAGTCACTTGGTTTTTAGAAGTATGGCAGCATATGGACATTATAAATGTGTCATTCTATCGGAAATGATGAGAAATGAAAGAAGATAGAGTTCTTTTGCATCTTCTACATATTGCATTTGAGAAAATCATTTTTTTAAATTAAAAACACTTGGGGGTGGGTATAAAATGCAGATAAAGTGGTAAAAATATTTGATCGCAGGGTCCGCTACTTGCCTTATCCTATACGGGGGGATTAATTTCTTATTAATAAATGTCTAAATGTGTTCTTGTTTACAAGATTTTATTTTAGTATTCTTTACGGTTACCGTACTACTTTACCACGTTTATCTGACATGAATGAATTCACGAGAAATCCTTAAGAATTGTTATACTCCTATTTCTGAAAACAGAATTTTAAAAAGTTAATCCGTTTTCAAGTTTTCGTGCAGACGGCCGGCCGGATAAACGTACAGGGTGTTGCAGATAACTACAGGGCAGTATAACGGGAAGCCTACCCGCTCGATTGCAGGGGCGGCTCGACATCAAATTATAATTGGGTAATTTTATCAAAAACATGACAGTTTTGACGTTCACCCCTCTCCACGACTGTGGAAACTGCTGGCTGCTGCAAGCCGCCTTCATCTCCCTCCATTCTGCCAATCGACCGAGCCGGCCCCTGCAATCGAGCGGGTAGGCTTCCCGTTATACTGTCCTGTAGTTATCTGCAACACCCTGTAGCGTCATCGGCGTAACTAGAAGCGTGGACGCCCCTGGCTGGGAACTTTTATGGGGGGGGGGTGCTTTCTTCGGTTTATATACAAGCAACTGGCGTGGGCCTTTGGACATTTGCCAGTCTAGCCACCCTATAGTTACGCCCCTGCCAAGCGTAGTAGCTTTTTGCTAAAGCTCCTAATAAAAGGAGCAGGACGGCTTCCCTGCAAGACCAGTTTTTAATAAAAAGCATCGTTGTGCGCAGTTGATGACAATTTATTCTTTCAGTTTGGAGTAACTAAATATTTCAAAGGCAATTGGAATTAGGCCTCTGTCTTCAATATAAAAAATTTAGGAATGATGAAATAACAGTGCATAAAATGGATGGGAATAAGAAAACATAATATACTTTAAACCATCCAAAATAAAGTCCTCATGAAAAAAGGAAACTGGCGCATGTGTAAATGAAAAATACTCGTTCTACCAATCAGAAACGGAGAGGCATCGGAGCATTACTTACTGCTGATGCCAGGAATTAATAATATCCCGTTTCCAGGCTGTATAGTGTATGGAATTTATGTAAATAATTTTAAATAATTGTCTTATGGGCTTATTCTCTTTGATTATTTTTAATTCCTAGTTTTTAGATTTTTTCGAAGCAGTTTATAAGATTGTGGCTTTTGTAACTTTTGTTTGAGTTTATTAAGTCGCATGTAATTAAACATATTTTCATGTTCCGCTTATTTTGCAGCTGACGCGAATTAAAACATAAACAACTAAACCTGCTTATTTCGTCTTCAATGGTTATTGGTTTTATAGTTTAGAACTCTAATGTTATTAATCGGATTATGTAATGAACTATGCATAAGAATTGAAGCTGATAGTTGGAACATCAAATATCAAAATATTTAATTTCGTTATCAAAAGACGTGTGTAAAAAAAATTCCTTACGACAACTTTAACACATTTTGTCTGCAGATGACGTTAGAAGATGATGATCTTTTCGGACCCGTCTCCTGGGAGCCACGAAGAAGGGTCGACGGTATAACAACTCCGTCATCATCAATTTTTCAATAATATTGCGCCCGTAAGAAAATTGGAAAGCAACTGAAAAGCCCGATGAACTAACTCTATGTCACGTTTATTGTAAATTTTATAAGTCATAAAACTCACGAGTTATAGAATTGCACGAAAGGTATTAAAATGTTTTATGCATTTCGTTTTGCATCTTAGAGATTTTTTAAGGGGCTGTAGAGTTTGCTTCTACTTTATTTAATACCGAATCAACACACATAGTTTTAAGTAAATCTTGGAAATATTTTCTCTTAAAAAGGATGTTTATAACTAAGCCAAGATATATAAATTAAAAAAATATCACTTTTATAAACAATGGGAGAAAAGTCAATTCATCGGCAACATATAAATACATGCATAAAAATAAATTGTGTGGAGCCAAGGTCATTAAAAATAACACATGAAATAAGTGAAAACGAAGCCAAAAAGTCAAGTAATGCTCTTTTCTGTGGCTCACTAACGATCGCAGCGCAGAATAAGGCATGTACAATTGAGGGCTTCAGCGCAATAGTGGTCTAAGCCACTTTTTTACAAAACGGAGAAAAAGCAACTTAAAGTTTTTCAATTGTGGTTTTTTTTAGAATTTAGAAAATGAATTTTAATGATAGTGGTCTGTTGTATGATGTGTGATAAAGTTATATGCAATGGTATATAGTATTTGGTCCAGAAGTTTTAGATATATTTTAATTTTTCTTACTGGCCTACAACTGGGTATAGTGGTTAGACCACTGTTGCACTAACACTTGTTTGAACTTGAGAAAGGGAAAAAAACTCTTTGAATAAATATTGTTATTTTTTATGTAATGAGGCTTTCTAAAATCAGAAAATATTGTACAAGCTTTAGTGTGAATTTTAATTATTATATATAATTACACATAATCAAGTATTACAAAAATTCCATCATCATCCTGCACAATATCTGTATTATTTTCGTCAGAGCTATTTTCAGACAGTATATTATTGTAATATAATGGTGAATGGGTGGTACAAACTTCAAAAGGTCGATGACATCTTTAACTATCTTTGGATTTATTGCCCTTAGTTTAGAATATTTTGGATTAAGAATAATAATTTATAGATCAAATGTATGTTTATCTCTTCTCTTTTTTCCTTTAACAAGATTTACAAAATGACCTGGCTCTATATCATCAGAATAACAATATTTTACACAGTATCTCCATGGTTGTTGAATAGAGACTTTTAAGATTGTAATGCGACTGAAAGTAACAGGAATTTTATCTTCAGCAAATTTTCGATTGGTTATTTTGGTAGTCAAAGGTTTAACAGATACCAAATCAGTTTGTTGTATTTCAGTTACAGTAAATCTTTTTTTTACCTGTCAAAGCATTTTTTATAAGTTCTATCCACTCTGATGGTGTATAAATGTATTTTTGCATCCTTTTTTTCTTTACTGTTATTCCAAAATCCTATCACAAGGTAGGTAGCTATGATCTGAAACTAAGTATTTGTGTTCTACATTTTTTGTGAATTATTTGTAGCAAAAAACAAACTAATTATATATTTTTATTTTGAGCAAAACAGTTATCAGAAAACACAATTAATTTTTCAATGTTTTGAAGATTGTTAGAAGCATATTTAACTAAACATGATATAATTTCATCAGCACCACGCCCAGCAATAGTTTCAGGCCGCACGTACATCATCTGAAGTGCAATCATGAACACAAAAATTGTATGTCCAAAGCTGTCTCTTATAGAAAACTTAACTTGTGTGTAGGTGAGGAGTTGGCAGAGTTTGTTGTAAATTAATCGCTATTACATTTACAGAAGTGTGTTTTTTAGAATAAGCTATATCAGTGTTTAGATTATCATATGCCTTCTTTGCTTTTAGTTGATGCAACGCTAGCTGTTGTCTCAATATTACTTTTTCATTATCATCCTCTGCAGCTGAAATTTTAATGTGCAGTGAATTACAAACCTTACATGTATCAGTGGATGGCTTCAAAAAAGAAAGATTGAATTTGTTATTGTAAATATGCTCACTAACAACACCACTTGAATCATGTTCTTTATTTATCCAACTAACATAAAGTTTATACATCATGGATATATTTAGACCTTCAGGCAGATATATTTTTTTCGGAGCTGAAGCTCTAGAATAATGACACTGGCGCAATGGAAAATTATTGATGTGTTTTATTATTAAATTTGATTGAACTTCACTAGTTTTATTGGGTCTGTTTTTATGCCTTCCACGACCATTTGATTTTTCTGTTCCCTCAGACGCTGATGCTAACTTCCCATTGGCTGCTTTTGGTTAGACCAACGTTGCACTCAAAAAACAGTGAATTTCGTTTAAGAGAAAACAATAGTGGTTTCAAAACCATCTTTATAATGTCAATTGTTATCTTTTTAGTTCATAGGATGATAGTTCCCATCAAAAGCAACAGATGGCATCAGTATTTAAATTTTCGACTGGGAGAGGGTTAGACCACTGTTGAGCTGACCCCCTCAATTGTTATAGTGATCACACTTCTTATTCTATAAGTTATGTAAGCTATGTATTAAAAATTTACAGCAACATCATGAGTAACTTTCGCAAATGATACACCGAGTTTTCCTCCTTTCCAAAAAAACACAATATTATCACTAAGACACGGGTTGTGGTATGGCCATTAATGTTTTCTTCCTGTGGAAAACTAAGCCCGTTAAAGTCCGACGAATATGTGGTCAAATTATTATAACCACATTGTGAGAGGGAAATCAGTGTATAGGATTATGGTTATAATGCGACTTACATTTTATATTCACTATTCTCAAGCTTTTCTTGTGAGTGAGTAATTTATAGAAAAAGCAACGGCAGAAACCAAGATAGGCTACAAAAAGATAGGCTGTTAGGGATCCATGGTAATAATTAGCTTATTTAAATGTGGTGCGCGCGTTCATTTCACGTGAACTATAAAGTGTAGTGTTGTTAGGACAGATGTTAAAATAGTTAGTATTCGATCAGCGAACTAAAAACAATGAGTTATTGGCAGATATTGGGAGGGCTACACAACATATCTTTCCGTCATAAATTTCAGCTATTTCGAAATATGTTAGCATGCAAGAAGCAAGGCTTCGTAGTTTCCCAGAAATGGATATCAAGAGTACTTAATAACATTGGCTAAACCAATAGGGGCGCCATTCCTGAAGTTAAAATGTAGGCCTATCCGAAACATCCACTAGCCGTACTCCGGAAAGTTCGGGCTCTCGTAACCGGATGTAACCCATCAACGGGCCATTGCACAGAAGATAATGCAATTACCAACCGTTATTTATTTATCAACAAATGGAAAAGCGACGCAAGAGCCATGTTCATAAGTTGTGACGCGCCATGTTCAAGATCGACGGACCAACTGCCGTAAACTACATGAATATACCTGGTGGATGAAAAGTGGAAATACGTAGTCAAACTAGATGAGGCGTGTTTATTTAAGCGACTGCAACAAGAGACGAGCCATTTTTTACCTCCCAAACGGTTCTAAGGACTTCAGAAAATGGTACCGTGAATGCAAGCAAACATTTTCCAAAGGTTTCATGAATATTTGGCTAACATAGAGTTAAGACAAAGACCAAAGTCAACGCCATGTACTATCAGATTAACGTTCTAACCCCCATATTTACCCATGACATCCCCGGTTTGTATAGTACAGAGATAAAGTATGGCTGCATCAACTCGATACGCATGCAAGTAGATACCGGAATCTGCTCCATTCCATTTAGCGACATACCCGGATCATCGCCTATGGATTTTTGGGCTTTGGCCTATTTAAACGGGCCCTCGGAATGAGATGACCGCGAATACTGGAGGATCTTTCGAAAGCGTTTCAACAGGAGTGGTTAAGAATTGATCTTGGCGTTCTGTGTTCCAGCCTCCTGCAGGAGAAACTGCGATATAAGGCAATAGCAGCGATGCATGGCTACCAGACTGAACACACTCGATGGTGGCGAAAGAGGTTTTCCACGTTTTCTGGCCCTAACAACTCTCTGTAAACGTAATTCTTCCATTGAAAGTAGTTTTTCAGATTTGTATTTTAGATATTGGTTACTCGTTCACTTGAGATGAGACACCCTGTACATATCTAACAGGCCAATTATTAGGAATATGTATCTAACACGCTGGATTATATCTGGCTTCAAAACTCTCCTCGAACACGATGTGAAATGAAAGGAATTTTTGAGGGTTTTAACATGTCGCATTTCGGGCACAGAGACTTCACGTCAATTTAGAAAGCCATAAATTTACAATATGATGCGTATTTTTCTTTGAAGATATTCACAGCTTGGAATTTCTAAGTATAAATGTCACAAGGGATCTTTATAAAAAACAAGCACTTATGCTGTAACATTCATAAAAGATGAAGCACCGACGCGCAGCCGGATGAACGACTTCCAAGGTCTCCAGAATTTTGAATGCGATGAATGCAATTTTGGTTATGAGATTGTCTCAAGTCAAAGATGTATAGTATTCTATCCGTATCATATTTCTGCCATACCAACGGAGACTCTTAACGGTGGGCAGAATGTCTTACCTTGTCTGGCGACTCTTAACTATTCTGGTATTAAATTCTTCATTCCACTTTGTCTGTGCAATTTTTTACGAACCACTTTACATTATGTTGGAATTATTGCATTTTCAAATTTTCTGTTACTTTTGGATCACCCAGTGTTGACGATTAAATAAACTAACGAGGAAAAAAATTTGCAGGATACTCCCTATAAATGTTTAACTATAAATGTAACCGAAATAAATTTTCTTTAAAATATTAAAAATCAGTCTAAAGTCAACATCTTCATATTAAAATGCATCTGCCCAACGTTAGATACATAAACCTTTCCCCTTGGTAATATTTGCCGTTTTCACTAAATCCCTTCTACACGTAGCTATGATTTAAAGCATATCCAGAGGTTCGTTAGCTTTACATAGTGGGTAAGTTAAGCGCACTTGAAAAGATGGGGGGAGGGGAAAGGGAAAACCTGCCAAAAAATTACCGCCTCCTCATTATGTGTTAATTACCGAGGAAAGTTTACGAACCCCGAGTCTTAGTACTTGTTGGCCGGTGGAAGAATAAGAAGTAATTAGTAAGTGCTTAATTAATGTGGAAAAAGAAAACGGCCAACGTGAGTACGTTTTTACGACGTGTTTTTAACGCACGACGTGTTGTTGCTCTTAAAACAAAAAGATGGAGTTGCCTTGCATTCGAGCACTTTTCAAAGATTGCTCAGCTTGTTTAAGGCTGAGTCTACGTTTAATTGGCGAAGCTCTACACCAAGAAAAGTTTTCAAGGGAAGGGGTAGTGAGAAAATCAATGAAATTCTTAATGTTTTAAAACGGAGAAATTTAAGAGGAACATTTTATCCGGTTGCAATTAAAAAGATGCAACGGTTTTTGTTGTTTGTTTTTGCATTTGTTGTCTCATGGTGTTTAAAAATTCATTGTTCTCTAACGCTTTCGCTACCGATGAAAGTTGTTGATGTTAGTACTATTTTTAATGTTTTCAAAAATCTAGCAGCGTCTTTCAATAAATAAATGTTGACATTCTCAAATCCTTTTAATGTAATAAGAAATGTTGAAGAATTTTTTTCTAAATTGCACAACCTAAAAATGCCTTCAATAATTTATATTAATTGAAATTTAATTGCGTAAAATCTTATTTTAAAGCAGGAAGAAAAGATGAACTTCAAAGAAAGGCCGATGAAAGCCTTAAGTGAGAACAAGCAAGAGAAATAAGAATCAGTTTTGTCTAAATGCACATTACATTTTAGATAATGTTTGAAGCACATTAAGACAATTTACAAATTAAACTTTAAGAATATCTGAAGAAGCAACACATTAAGAATTTCAGACAGTTAGCTAAATCTTCCTCTATTCCTCAAATATATTAAAACATCCCTATTTCTGCATCCATTCCTTGTGTTTTATTCACGCTTTTAAAAATCATACATCCTTAAATCTTCTTCTGCTCGTTCTCGCCACATATTTCTTCGCCCCTATCTCACACTGACCATCCGCACGTTCGGCCAACCATTCATCAGTTCGTTCCACATGTCCAAACCATCTCAAAACTATTACATCCACTACATTTGTCTTTTCTCCACAAATCTCTCCTGAATTACCATAGTTTGAAATTTCACCTCTAGCATTAAATCCCTCGTGTCTCAATAAACCATGACGCGTGAGCACATGTAATTTAATTTCCATTTGATATACATTTCACAGAACATTTGAAAGAGATTGGTATTAAAAAAAAATAAGAAGAATTTTTAATGATTAGAGGCCATATTCCTATTCCAATTATGCTTAGTATAAATTAACTTCTCTTCTACTTGATACTATAAGATCAAGCTAAATCAATAGAAACTAAATAGTCACGTTCTAAGAAATTACTTATTTAGCAAGATTAAGTCTGAGAATTTCAGAATCTACTTGTTACACGAGTTGCGTTTAAGTTCCAAAATCTCCTTAATTATTAAGAAAACAGAAATGACCATAAAAAGTTGAAACTGATGAGTCTGCTGAACATAGTCACCTAAAGCCGTACCACAAGGCTGATTCCACACTTCTAAAGAATTTTTGTCTCGGAACTTTATGATACCACCTTGATATAATATACTCTACACTACATGATCAAAGGAGTTGGGACACCCCTATGAACACCTGGGGTGTTTCTCCTGGACTGGACTGGGCCCGCTCATCAAGGTGGACGGAAACCTCAATGCTGATGGCTACAGGACCACTCTGGATAACGGGGCACTTCCAGCGCTGTGGGAACACTTCGGTGACGGGCCGATGACAATGCGCCTTGCCACAAAGCAAGATCCATATCCGACTGGTTTGACGAGATGCGGGTTGAAGAACTGGATTGGCCCGCCTAGAGTCCTGATCTCAACCCCCTCGAACATCTTTGGGACGAATTGGAACGACTTGTGAGATCCAGGTTGGTTCGCCCTACATCTGTCCAGGAACTGACCACGACACTCCTCGAGGAATGGAGGTCCATACCTGTGGACACATACCGTAAACTTTTGGACAGTATGCCATGTAGGGTGGAGGCAGTGATAGCAGCTCGGGGTGGTCCTACATATTACTGATTGAAGCTTTTTGCGGATTTACGGTAGAGCAACAGTGTCCCAACACCTTTGATCATGTAGTGTATATTCGGACACAAAAATTTTTACGAAAATAATTTTTCTTTTATTATTATTTACCTCTTCTCTCGGGAACAATAAAATTATTTAAGGTAATTAGCCTGATTCTCTCTACCGTGTGTTTCAAAAGTTCCCGAACTGCCCCTTTTGTATGTAGAGAAAACCTAATCTATGACGGCAGGAGTAATGTTCGGCCATCCACTAAAATAAACCATGCGCTGAAATAAATTACATAAAATAAGTTTTACATAGTGGCAAATTTTCTCAAATGTTTTATTTTATTTTTACATTCTCAAAGGAAACAGTGCATGTAGATCACACCATTTGCTCACAGTGTTCACCGTTCACCTCTTGGCAATACGCTAGTCGGTACTCAAACGCACTGCAGGCATTGATTAGGATTGCCTGAAGAATATTTGGCATCCTTCAGTTCGTTAATGCTTGCAGGCCGTGTCTCGAAGACCCTGTGCTTAACATAGCTCCATAAAAAAGTGAAGCGGGGAAAGATCCATCTCTGCTCGTTCTTGTATACTGTATTTCATTTGTTGGTATTACTGAACCGGTATAAGCTTAATAGCGTATACCGTAGGTTTTATAAATAAAATTTCTAGTATTTTTTACTTTAACCTTTTATTTCACTCTCATATTCGCTTATTTGCATTTATGTAAAATAAATAGCGGGATTCGTAACGACTGGGAGCATCCATTAATTGAAAAAAGAGGTTGAGAGACGGTGGCTTTTGTCTACCAGCCCTTCAGTATATCTGCACAACAATACCTTATGTAGGGAAAATCATCTCCTGCGTTCGGGAACTTTTGAAACACACGGTATATGAAAAATCATCTTGAATAAATTTGCCTTATTCTTGTGGTTTTTAGCGCAGATTATTACAGATGATCAACTTCCCATACTTACAAGGTTAAAACAATTTGGTTGAGATAAGATACCCAGTGGCTGAGATAAGAACTAAGAAAATGACTCATATATTGCCACTAATCACACGCAGTTTATGAAATATATGACGTATATTCCTTTGAGCAATATATGGCGTAGATTCATCGAGTTCAGCCAACACCACCTAGAGAGAAAGCCTGTTCACTGAAATGTCATGCATTTTTACATCATCATCAGAGGGCGAGATTTAGAGCTTACTATTGGATATCTACCAACAATTAGGGATTTCTACTAATAATAAGCCTTATATCTTGCCCTCTGATGATGATGTAACAATGTGTGACGTTTCAGTGAACGTTTGTCCAACTCTTTATTTGGCGTTGGTTCAGCTTATTAGGGTCATTTTTTTGGACTAATTAATTAGATTGTGAATTGAGTAATACCAATATAAGAAATGACAACTTTAAACACAGTATAAAATTAAATTCGTTACATGGAATTTAAAAATGGAATTCATAACTCAATATGATTTTACAACAATTTGTTAAGCTCTTGTAGAGTTTTCTACTTAGCGTATGTTTATACTTATTCACAAACTTTCCCTTGGTTGGTTTATGCTACGTTTTACTCACTTGTCAGTTCCCAAAAGTTTTTTGTTTTGAAATAACTTTGCTAGGTTATTTTTACTTAATACTTGTAGCGTTAGGGTAATTTTAACACTCTCCTTCAAGATAGAATTAGCAATTGTGTACCTTTAACAGTGGTAGAATTTTAAACATTACGAAAATTCATCCAATCACAATTGGTATTGACATCTGTACTTCTTGTAAGTCTCACTGGTGCGCTGCAGGACATTTAATGTCGTAGTTATTGCCGAGTCGAGTCACTGACCATCTGGGTCCTAGCAACAATCCGACCTTCATTGTTTCTAACAAACGGAAAAATACTGATTGTTAACATCCAAGATGGAGACAATGAAGGTTGGTTTGTTGGTTGGCCCCAGATAGTCAGGTGACATTTCCGCTTCGAGGCCTTAATGTCGCGTTGGCTTCGTGTCGTTTTGATTAATCATCTATATTAATCTGTGGTTTTTAGTGTGCTGAATCGGAATTTGCTTTTAGATTTTTTTATCTCGTCACGTTTTCATGTTATACACATAGAGACTACAATGACAAAGTAATGGACGTGAAAAGAAGCGACTGAAATGTTAAAGTATCCATATTATTGGACTACAAGGAAATATATCGGGTCCCAATTTAAGTGTTTCATTGAAAAACAAGAAATCTGTGGGGGATAGAGAAAAACTGACTTCAGATACGGATTCGGCACATACAAAAGCATAACTATCAGATTTTAATATTAAAGATGACTTTAAAAATTAATTTTTTGTTGGCCTGTGTAATGGTCTATAACAGTCTTTACGTACATGTACAATTGCATAATATTATCAATACAGTTTTCCTTGTTACAGTACATAATACAAATTCGATTTCGATCGGGTAAGCCTCACATTTCAATCAAAATTCATAAGGTATTTTTCGTCATTTATTACAGGATAAATCTCTTTCAATTTAACTCTATCTATAATATTTTGTAGTATTGGCAGATCAATTTGATTACATATTTCAATGACCAATATATTCTTAAAGACGATGATTACACTGGCCAACAAAATTTAAGATTTTTCTTGTGACAAAATGAAAGTGGGTGAAGTTTTGTAGTATTTTTTCTGCTGATTACGAATATAATTTTTAAATTTCTCTAGCAAGCACAGCTTTCTTGTTTTACAATGAAACATTTTTAAATCATTCAGTGTTTGGGGCCTGGTAAATTTTCTTGCGGCCCCAAAATATGGATAGTTTAACAATGTAGCCGCTTCTCTTCACTCACATTACTTTAACATAGAAGTCTCGAAGTTCATAACTTGGAAACGTGGGCGATAGAAAAAATCTAAAAGCAGATTCAGATTCTACATACAAAATGCGTGTTAAAAACTTAAGATTTCTTTTCGTAAAAAAAACAAAGAGTGGTCAAAGAGTCTTTTTTTAGTCTTAAGTTTTACATTCAATCTCTTACCATAATTTTTCTACCACTCTTTTAAAACTTTGACATTGCCACTTTAACATCTCTCTTCTCCAGCTGTATATAATTTCGTTAAAAAGTTATCGTCGACTATGAAACAATATGGAAATTAATATGCAGTTTTGTAATTCTGGAAGTCACGTAGATGTGGTATCAGCATATAATGTTATACTGATTTCAGACCTTTGCTTGATTCCACATTCGGATCTATAAGAAATTACCCTTTGCGGAGTCCTAATGTAATTTTTTCTATGTGAAAATTAATCTTTAATGAGTTGTAATGTAGAAATACCAATTTATAAAGCCAAGAGGTGCGTTCCTGGAATCGAATAAGTTAGTGTTTAAAATATATAATAGAGTTTTAGTTTTCAGCGCATTATTAACTAGTTTTCAGCGGCAACGCGTCGAGGCATATTTTCATCTAATTTCCAACAGACTCCACAATTCCTCTTTGCCATTTTTTTCTGCAACTGTTGCTAAAAGGATGGTAGCAATGGTTATCGTTGTGTTTGATTACGTATTTATCCCTAGAATTTCTCATAGAAGTATTCTATAGGATTAATATCGGGATTCTGATCAGTTTCAAGTTATTTTCTGAACACTCCATATTGTGGATGAAGCCAGTCAATTGTAGATCTTTAATATCGGGGCTCAGTTATAAATGAGAGGATCTATCAGTCTTTGAGCAAAGAATTCCAAAAGTACTCAAAACTTCGGAAAAGATGAAAGTTTCTTTTTTAAAGTTAGAGTTCTTCCAACATTAAATTCAAGGAAATTTTTTAATGTTTAGAAAGGTATAAAATGAAATAAATTTTGACATTTAGATGAACTAGCATCATATGTAATATCCGTTGTATTATATAGTGGTGTCATACTCTTAAGAAGACGTTCTCTTTCTTTTTTCCGCTATTCTTCAAGAATCGCATGAAATAGGCGTGACATTGGAAAACTTTTACGGAGTACATAAAATTCTGTCACCACCACAATCCCTGATGGAAGAGCTGCTGTAAATAAAGAGCCATGAAATGAAAAATTGCCCTCCATTCATCAAAACTGTCGGAGCAAATGGTGTTTCAATGTCTGTTGGAAAGCCATCTTCTGGTCATCGGCTAACACAACAGAAAACGCTGCCAAGACAAAATGGGAATTAGAGTAATTGATCGGTTGGAGTTAGTAAATAACCTCCTCCCAACCCGGATCAGGGGGTTATTTAGTTCAGGTAGCCTTTTTTTTTTTTACCTGATGGCCTCTTCTTCACATCTTTTTTGTCATTTTGAAAAATCAATAAGTAAAACTTTGCCAGAGTTCTTCTTTCGAAAGTGCATTCACATTTCCCTGTTTGAAGTGGGAAGAGTAGGTTGACAGAAAGCTTTTGGAAGATGAAAATGATTAAGTATTAGAATCAAACAGCAGGAACAAGTAAGAACTCAATTGCATAGAGATATTGCGAATAAAATGAAACTTTTAAATTAAATTTAATCTACTCCAGTTTCTCAATACTCCAAAGTCTAGTTTTCTCGGTTTTCCTTCTCCGACCAAATTTCTTAATAGGTTCCCTTACGAAATCGTTCGAAATCGTTCTCTCGTCCTGTGAATTTCATTGACCTTAATGACCTTAATCTCGAAAATGCTTTGAAATCATAAATATATTATAGCATAAGTCAAACATGCCTAAAGAATTACTTCTAAATCATTCATTTAGATTCCCAAAGCAATCCATGCGTATGGAATTTTAAATATATTTTGACTTAAATATGCACAGTTGCTTTACTCGTATTTAATAATGAAATTTAATCTAGGGACGAGAGGTACAGTAGAACAAGAATTTCTTCTGCGGAAGAAGTTTTGAAATAGGAAATTTTATAATATTAAAAATTGAACTCCCACTAATTCATTTCAGAAACTTTCACAGTAACTTGAAAAGTTCTGAAATAATCATGAAGAAGGACCGGGAACTAAAAACAACAAAATATGCATGCAAATATGCATTAAAATAGTGGAAATATGCACTTAATGTGCATTAAATTATATCGTTGTTTAGAGTTATGAAAGTGTTTTCTAAAACGTAATATAATTGAGTTAGAAAGAACAAGAAAGTGACAATTAAAAAAAAACCCTTATTAAAATGTCACTTAAGGTTTTTGCTATTAAAAAACATTTCTAAGTTTTCTGGAGTAAAATTTTATCTTTGCAAAAAATACAAATACTGAAGAAGATCGTTCAACATTGCACGAGGTGCATGGTCCTGCTTAAAGGACACAATGATTTCAAAGGAAGGCAGTTTAGCGTTTTCGGGAAGTGTTTCTCTCATGACATGCATGAAAAAATTTTCAGTTTCTGAAATAATGAGTTCTTAGCAAGAACTTTTTTATTACTTTCGTAGCTTTTGAATTGCTGGTGGATATCCTGTCAGTTATTTTCACGGGCTAAATTAGTGGGCCTTTGTATTTCTAGTTTTCTTGAATTCCTTCCTTTATTGGCAAAATTTGTGGAAATATATGCAAATTTTTGTAATATTGTTGGGCTGCTCATAGAGATCGTTGCGTTTGAGACACAGTGAGTTTCATCATCAATAGCTAAACTGTCAATACCTTTCTGAATATCTTAGAAATTACTTGCATAGAAAATAGCATCATCGATCCAAGTTCCCCAGCGCCTAATGATAGGAGATGGTGACAGTGGAAGTTCAGGCAGAATTCCTTGTAAATCGAACTCCTATAGGTGCTTTAAAATTTTTTTTGATATTTGATATTATCATGTTTACGTCTGGCTATGCCATGCTAAACACCTCTTCTTACACTCGATGAATAGCAAGAGATAAATAAACCCATGGATTATATCAGGGAAGAATACTGTTAACGTGCTTGTTGCCTTGACCATGTACGGTGCTGCATCAGTTAGGAAGAGCACAAACTTTTAGCCTGCACTATCAAATTCAAGTAAGCAAAAGGAGTCATTTATGAATTGAGCAATGGGAACATAGTTTGTTTTTGCCAACACCTTGAAATCTATTAAATGAGGTGAAGAATGACCTGCTGTGTCCGATTTTCCTATAAGATGTTAGCTACGTATTTCTCCTGAGAGTCTGTGATCTCATCCACTGTAGCCCAGGGAAATGATCTCCGATGGGCTCTTTTATTTACTAATAAGAAATGGATAAGAATTCCAAGAATGTGCATTTTTATGCTCTTATTCAGATAATATGCACAAAAGGCCAAAATATGCAATTTTATGGATTATAGAAACAACTTGTTTAAACTCTTTATATATCCATAATCATTATCATTAAATTTCATGAAGTTCCACATTTGCATAGAAATCCGGCCCCTAATCATGAAGATATAAGTTCTAAAAGAAATTCTATCAGAAGGTATAAAATGTAATATTCTTCGGGCTTTCTATTTTCCTTATCATAATTTAAAGTTCTGGGTAAGGATGGTCAGCATACAGCTGGAAGGGTCTTCTGAAAACCAGTAAGACGGCGTCGGAAATTTTAACAATACATATAATTCCTGTCCTTCGTGCTTTTCTTATCAGAATTTAACAATTTCTTGAAAAACTTTAAAAATGAGCAGCAACTGGAAATAATGGAAAGTTAGCAGACTATTGCGAAACAGTGGAAAGGCGGCAGGGAAAGCAGCCTCTTCGTTCGGTGCTGTATCGATTTTTCTAGTGCATTGCCGCAACTGAACAAGTGGTAAGTGACCCAGTGACCGTCGACGTTCCCAGGCGGCCGTCGACAATGCAAATCTATCAACAGAAGAAGCAGCGACTGCTAGACCATACCAAGTGATGTTATGCAGCAGTTTTGTTTCAAGACCTCGAGAGCAGAGTATGAATTGCAACAACAGTATACCAATTAGAAAAATGGATGGAAAAATTCCGCGACCTGGATTCGAACCAGGAATCTCGACTGTCATGATCGACGCCTCTACCAACTGGGCTATCGCAAACACTTAAACAGCCAAGTTGTCAACATGGAAAGCCCAATGGGAGGCGGGCACACGGTTCACAGATCCTGAATTTCTCCTATCCAAACCATGAGAAAGTTTGATAAACACACAATAAGAAATAAAGAAATGAAAAAGCTACCTGATGTTTGGAGTTTGCTCCAGTTTAATTTCTTTATTTCCTAACAGTTTACCAAATGTTGGAATTGCAGAGTACACAGACACAAACGATCATGTTGTAGCGGTCTGCTCGATGATCTAATTCACCTAACACTATAAATCATATATCATCGTTTGAAGATGGATCATTAGTCAAAATATCTCCTAAAATTAGTCTAAATAATCTCAATAAACAACAAAACACAGTCATGGATTCATCCCCCTAAGATTAGATGGGGTCATTTAATCTTTAAAAATTAATTCCAACGAGGTGAACACAAAAGAAAAAAAAAGGATTGTTGTAAAACAGTAGGAATGATTAAATTTTCATAAATTATATTGAATAAAGATTTCAGTCAAATATCGGTGTTTGTCTCATCATTAATTCTAATCGTTTAATGTCTATCAACTGTTATGTCTTTATACGTTGGGCGAAGTTCTATGTTTCGTTCTACACTATAGTCTTACTGGTGAGTGAGTTAATGAAAAACAACGTCGCTGGGAAATAATCCTTCTTTAAACAGTACACTGTAATATCAAATTGATCAGTAACGTTCATATTTTTGTCAAGTTAAGTCAATCAGTCACCATAGAAATTCCCAATGAAAAAAAGCATTAAGGAACTACGCGGGGGGGGGGGGTGTATCTTTCGCGTCAATCATTCATACAGGTAACGATGGGACAAAAGGGGGTAAATTAGTAGGGTAAGGTATCGCGAAGGTTCCTAACGGGGCTTTTAATACGCTCTCTTCCATCCTTGAAGCTGGTGGTCAATGGCAACACACTCCAGGTAAGTTATCTCTTTTGTTATTTTTCTTTTACTTTTATTTAGGTCGGATTCTTATCAATTTCTTTAAAATAGGTTGTAAAGCTTCTTTACGTTCACAGCGGGGCCCACCAAGGAATAAATAAATATTTTTTACCTTGTTTTCCGTCGATCAAGGAAGAATTTCCACCGAAATGATATCTTCTAATCGGGTTTGTAGGCAGAACGTTTGTCCGAATTTTCTCGGTGAGAAATCAGGCGTCTTCTAATCCGATCGCTTGTCCTCAAGGAAACTCAAAATCAAAATTTAAACAAAATGTTATATCAAAATTCAAAGTTCAATCGGCGAGTAAAAAAAAGGTATCGATAACGGATTCCCGTAAAGGGGGAAGATTCTACTCATCTTCATTCCTGTCTCCACAGCCTGCCTTATATCCATATTTTTTTTTTGTTTTTTCATTTTTATTGTTTTTTCTTGCAATTCGTTAACTTCTCATTGTAACAACGTCAAAATTAACACGCAACTGTGAGTTTTAGTTTTCTTCCTCTTAAATCTCATCGCAACAATACTAAGCATGATTCATATCTTCATTCTTGTGTCGTAATAAAAAACGTTGTTTCATATAAATAAGTTTTAGTATATTTTATTTAAAGTTCAGTGAATCAAACAAAATTTTTTTTTTTTATTTTTTTTTTTTTATTTTTAAAACAGTCTGGTAAGAGATAGCGGACGCTATAATGTACACGGATCGCTACCCAAGAAGAGAATTTCTGAATTAGTTAATTTTTAGATAAATAAATGAATTTATAAAGGTCAGATCACACGAAATAGAAGAACTACAGTCATGGCCAGGGCTGAGAAAACGTCAGATCAAACTATTGTTTCATTTTCATTCTATTTCCTTCCAGTTTCGAAGTCATACACATCATTCTACACATTTTTTCTCCGGCACTACGTTAAATTCTCTCAGCTATACACAACATTCCAACACACGAACGGGGTAGAACTGTTAGAGCGGCATCCATAAGGAGCTTTTTTAAAAGATTTTTTTGGTTTTTCTATAAGAATTAATCTAAGCTTTTTGATGTATTCCCCTTCAGATATTG
The DNA here is from genome assembly GCA_023313115.1 of Rhysida immarginata. NCBI lineage: Eukaryota > Metazoa > Arthropoda > Chilopoda > Scolopendromorpha > Scolopendridae > Rhysida > Rhysida immarginata. Next base: position 1,361,567 of record JAHWFO010107465.1, on the reverse strand, counting down.
CAAACTTTCATCAAAAATGAGCCCGAGCAACGCCGGGTATATCAGTTAGTTATTTATAACTATAAGTTAAATGCAACAAATACTATGAAGCCTGAAAACCCCGATATTCATTTTTAAACACTCTGTACTAGGAACATTCAGGTTATGAAATCTTTGATATATTATTTTTCATATCTATAATGTTTTTGTTAAAATTAATTTCGATACGAATTTTTTTTCTAGTAAACTAATCGTTCTCATTATTTATAAAATCAGTACATTCAGTTTTATTGTAATTAACTTTCGAAAACGTGAACCCCAAAATTTGATTATTCGAGCTTCGCGTCCGAGGAAGAGAGAAGAACGTCAGAAGAATCGCCATTATTCCATTCAGGTACTCGAAACGCGATGTCTTGTCCTAATGAATAATAATTAAGCAGGAAAATCTTCGAATTTCTTCAACAAGCAAACCTGATACCTGAACCTTATTTTTGTCAAATGATTCATTCTCAACTCCTCCATCGATTTTTAAACTCGGCTTGCTTGACATCCGTTCAACTTTAAAATTTAATTTCGTTACAAAATGACAGTCACGTGTACATTGGAATAGCCTTCCGTAATTTTTCTTATCAAGAGGACTTTTTCTCGGAGGAACGTTGGCGACTGCGCAGAATCAACCGAAACCCCCTTGATTTCAATTAGAGCCCGAGTTGCAGTTCTCGTTGAAGTTATCAATCTCTCTCACTCCCCGTGAAGCACACTTAAATATTTAGGGAAACAATTTCCATTTTATACAAATGTCAAGGATTTTTTTTTAGTTTGACAGAGAATTAACTGCAAACTAGGGGCAATATATATTAAGTTAATTATTTTTTAAAAAAGAATCATGTAAAGAATTCTTTTTAAAAAATGAAAATAAAAACCATACCTACCCGCCTCTTCATTTAAATTGCACAACCACAAAAAGGAGATGAATCCATCGGATGTTTCAATTAAGTGATATTGAAATGTTGAAAGAGACATTCAAAGAAAATTTTTTTTAATTGGTTTCATTTATTAATAACTTCATTTAATAATATAGATTGTGCAACCTTATTAATAATCATCACCGTGCATTGAATTATAAAAACAGTAAAGCTTAAGTTACACATAGTTCATAAAATTGCTTCAGTTTTATTCCCCATTATTATATTGCAACACAGTAAAAGAAGTTATCTAAATAACTATATAAATTCGTTCGGCTAGATTTGAGATTTAATGTTCTTCGCTCAGTATTTGTGTGAATGGGTGACGTACCTGTTAGTTATACCTACAAAAACAAGATTGCATATTTGTTACGTTCACTTGCAAATTATCATTGTTTAAACACCCTCCATTACAATAAAACATGATAAAGTGCAAAACGTGACAGAATCTAATGTTGAGTGAGAATGCAAGATGTGTCCAATCTTTCGTAGGAAGTCACATAGGTAAACATTCTATACGATATTGATGATGTCAAACACAAATAGATATAAACAATTTTGACCTTTAGCTTCTCTTCGAGATATCGTTTCTCCAGCATCTGTTGTTCAATGTGATGTTCCCTGATATGGACAAGGATCCGAAATCGCAGTTTCCTTTGTAAGAAACTTCTGCGAAGCATTGCTAAGGGGATGTTGCTCCAAATCTCTTCGCACACTTTCTATAGACCTTACAGCGTTGTAAGTCGATAGCTTCCGAGCTCTCTTTAAAGAGTCCAAAGCCGCAGAAGTCTAAGAGTGAGGCGTCTGAGACTTAACCTCTTAACCCGGACGGATGAAATTGAGATCACCTCATTTCTGGTTCCTGTCCTTTTTTCTGCATATTAGCTAGTGAAGAAAAATTTCTTGATGGTAAATTGAGTCTTATTACCTCCTGTTGGAAGTAGGCATAGTTGGTTTAATGTTAATAGCCATCTGTTGCAACTTGAGCTTACCACGAGCACAAAATACGGCTGTAACCATAAACCCTTTGAAAAATTTTCCTTGTATGAAAGTAGCCCATCCTTTGCCATCTTTGTGTCGATAGTGGATAGCTCACAGTTTATTGGTGTCACCGAGTTTTTTCTAACCTTCATCTAGGTTAACCATCCATTTATCTGTCGTGTGCAAAGTACATTTTTCGTAAAGTTTTCTGACGTTGGTGAAGCGTTCGTGGATGTGCCCTTCTGTCAGACATGACCAACATAGCAGTTTCAGGTTTTCTCGAATGATACGTCCGACACTTTTCATTAATAACATTGACACCACATTACAGATAGACGAGGTAGCACTTTGCACTCTCCAGTTATCAGGGAATAGGGCAACCTATATCGGAAAGGCACTTTTCCATTTTTGTTCCATTTTTCACCATTGTAGACTCAACCTTGTCCGATAACTGCATAGCCATGATGTAATCACGAGGAATCGTGCAAGAAAGTCAAAATTATCTAAAACCTATCCTAACCTATCAACTAATGTCAGAGTGGCTGAACATGATGATATCACCTACCGTATATCATCATTTGTGGAGTCTATGCCAAAGAGAATTTCTGCTGCAATTTTGGACCTAAAGTTATTCAGTTTTGAATCTGTTTCGTAAATGTCTAATTCTAAAACTTGTCCTGGATAAATTTCGAAATTCAATTTGGAATAATTTTAGTTTTCATTGTCCTGTTAATGAAATAGAAGCATTCAGTGTTCTTCCTCCTCAGAAACATTTCTATGTTTCGTATTCAGTACGTAAAAATATTTGAAGCAAGGATACAGCTCAGTAACATAATTTAGGAATCGAATAATAGGAATCGATTCAATTCTTATCGCAGATTCTATTTTCATAAAATTTTCATCAATATTATTTCTCTTCAAAGCGGGATTAATAGATTGATAATTATCATAATTGCGTATGCGTATCATTTTCGAAAAATTTAATGCTTAACTGAAAAATTTTCAATTAATCGATCTATTGAATCAATGATATCTTTATCCATTTGTAAATTATTTTAATGAAGTCATATTCTATCTTTTATGGTGCTCGGTAATGCATCAATTATTATACAGGGTATACGAACTTTCATGGATGGTAGAAGACCTTATTTTGAATATATCTTACCAATAAACTTGGAGTCGCAAATGAACCATACGTATTGAACCATATATATAAAAAAAATTGTCAAACGTCTTACTTACAACGGCTATCAGAGACTTCCTCAAAATACTTGTCTCTCTCCTTAACTGAGAAAACTGAGAAATTAGAAAACTTGATACTGATGGTCACAAAGTTTTTAAAACCGAATACAATACAACATGTTTGTAAAATTACATAAGGTGTTGTTCAAGACGTTAACCATAAGCAATCCATCGATCATGGAACGTATTGTCTAAGTGATGTCGTACAGGTATACTAAAATGGGCTGGTGCTCCACTGTTAATGAAATAGCACATAATTCTTCGGACATTCAACTCCGTTGTATGTACACTGAGTGGCCAATTTATTACGAACACCCAGGATATGTAAATCCAAACACAGGGCAATTAATACGTATCAGTTGGTCACGTGAAAGTCGGTACCAATATAAAGCGAGAACACACATGTCAACTGCAAGTGGTTTGACCGTCACCATGGGGAAAACAAAGAACCTGAGCGACTTCGAACATGGGATGATAATTGGTGCCCGGTGAGGTAGACTGAGTATTTCCGAAACAGCATGTTTTCTAGGCTTATCTCGAACAACCATTTCAGAACTGATCAAACAACCAAAAAGCAACCAGCCAGAGACAAGCCAGTGGTCGAAAACGACTTGTCAATCCAAGGAGTGAGCGTAGGATGGGAATGTTTGTTCGTGTGAATAGAAACGTCACGACTCGTCAAGGATGGGCTACAACACTGGACCGCAGAATAACATCTCTGAACGCACTACACGCCGTATATTGGCAAGGATGGGCTACAACAGCCGACGGCCAGTCTTGGTACCTTTGATCTCCACCCAAACCGCAAAAACATCTTCAATTTGCCCGTGATCACCAAGAAGATCTGCTGGTCGGATGAATCCCGTTTCCTATTGCACCTTGCAGATGGCCGACGCAGAATTTGGAGACAACATCACGAAGCGATGGACCCCTCCTGTCTGGTTTCCACTGTTCAGGATGGTGGATGCTCTGTAACGGTCTGGGGAATGGTCAGGGCTGATACTTGTAGAACAACCCTTTAATGGTCAGTGCTACCGGAACATTGTTGCCGACCACGTTCATCCCTTCATGGCTACTAACTTTCCCTTATCGGAAGGATACTTCCAGCAAGACAATGCTCCGTGTCACAAGGTTCGTATCATCATGGATAGGTTCCAGGAGCACGATAATGAATTCAACTTTCTTCTCTGGCCATCACAGTCTCCGGATTTGAACTCCAATCGAACATCTTTGGAATGAACTGGAATGGGTTATTCGAGGCATGAATCCACCACCATCTAATAAGCATCACGGAACAATGCTTCCAGCGGCTAAATGAATACTTGCCACGGCGAATTCGTGCTGTTTATAGCTGCTGGGGGTGGTGCAACACATTATTAGTGGGGGTGTTCCTAATAAGCTGGCCACTCAGTGTATGATGTTTAATAATATTTTTAATGTATCAAGGATTCATTTGCGACTCTCTGTTTATTGCTAAATATATTCAAAATAAGATCCTATATCATCCCTAGAAGTTTGTACGCAGAGTTCGTAAACACCCTAAATATAGCTCGTATGATTAACATTTTTCCTTACTTAAAATTTGGTTCCAGGCTTATGTTCTCAAATTTCTGTTCTGCGCAGGTAATTATATGCTTTGTTTTCACTTTTCTTCCCAATCGTAATTTTTCATAGTATCAACCAGCTTTGTCACTTTTTAACATCTTAATCCGTAGAGATCTATTTAAGCAAATTAATTAATGCCTTAATTGACGACCTCCTTTGGGGTCTTAAGTTTAATTTTCCTCTATTTAAGCTTCTTCTTTGTTTTACCCAGGGCAAAAGCAGTTTTCTGATAAAAAAGAATATGAAATGGAGTTTGTAAAATTTTTATTTATTCAAGAATCAAATTTTATTTCAAACCTGTTTTCATATTTCCCTCATCAAATTCGTCTTTTGAGTCGAGTTTTCTCTGTATTCCTCGTTTCATTTTATGTTTTACCGTTTTGCGTTCTTGACTCTTAGCAATTCTCTTTAGGATTTCGGCTTGCCGTAGAAAACAACATTAGAACTGTTTTACATTATGTTTAACTAAAATATTTACAATTCTTCTTTTATCATTTTAAATACGAGCAGAGAAAATTTGAGGATCATCAAGCCAAAAACACTGCATGCTGTATGTAAATTTAATGAGCACAAGCATTAAGAGGTAACGCACATAAAAGGTTACGCTATCCTGAAAACAATAACTGTAGATTTTGGTGCTTGGCTATTCAGGTTAAAGGCAACGTACATGAGTTATAAATTTTATTGATAATACATATATCAATTTATCGTCCAATAAATATAATAAGGCTCGTTTAGATACAAATTAATACAGGGTGTCCCATATGGACCATGGATAGATGTTATAACTTTTGTTTCAGATAAAATGCAGGCCACGGATGGAAAGTACACAGTGCAAGAGAAAGCCGAAATAGAGATGCTGCATGTCTTTGCTGCAGATACAATAGGAAAATGTGAAAAAAAAATTTTCCTATAGGGGACCGTAAGTCTGCTACAGCACACGCCCATTGCAGATCTCTAAGAAAACATTCGTGCTGTGTATCACGATCACACCAAAATTGTTAAGCAATGTACAGTCTATTCCAAAAGCTTTTTCGCTTAGATGATTGATGTTCGGCTTCTTTGCAATACATTAAACCAGTTAGATTAATCGGTTCAGGCAAGAAGTCGAGGTCGAACCACGTCGGACGATACCATTTATTTTTTCTTAGCAACAGGAATAAGTAGGCGTAATGAGTGACGTTCAACTGTTTTGACTGAAATCTTATTTTAAGCCTTTATTAGAAAAGTTTTTCTTAATTTTTAATAAATTAATGTATATTATTATTTTAGCAGAAATGAAGTATAATAACGTGATAACTACACGAGGAAGTAAGCGGTAAATTGGCAAAGCACACTCAACAATATAATGGCGAATAAACAAAAGAAATCATTGCATGTTTTTCATGAAATAATCAGTAGTAGAAAATAAACTTTGCTTCAGAAAATAATATCCTCTAAATACGAGGGTTGTGGCATAAGTCATGGCAACTATTTTTTTTTTTTTGTGAGAATTCGACCGTGAGTGGAAAATGTGAAATATATAGATGAAAGGACAAGGGATGGAGGAAAGGTATGGACATTTAACAACACGGAAAGATTTTGCTCTTCATGTTTATTAAGGTAGTTGATATAACGTTACAACTTTCATGTTCCAGATTCATTACAGCACACATATCCATTCTAAAGGGCCTCAAAATAGTCCCCTGAACGTTCATAGTACGCTGCCAACGAATGACAGGCGCCCATATCATCTGCTTCACCATTTCTCTCACCATGTGGAAATCTGGTCATCTCCTGTTGCACAATATTTGCAATGTCCATTCGTATCCGAAGCTGTCTACCACGTAATGGTTCCTTACCGTCCGTGTGCTCCACATGGAAAAAAGTCCGGAGAGTATAGTGGGTGCTCCAATTCTTACCAAAGCCAGTGGAGACCGGCTGTATTGATATACGAGCGTTGTTCAACTCGGGTTACATCCATCCTGCACGGCGGTTGAATAAGAACTGATTTAACATTGTTCTCAATGCAACAAAAGGAAATCACAGAGCTATCTGGTGTTGTGGAAATATACTATGAATGAACGGTTTCCTCGAGACATATGACATTCTGTGATACCATCCCTTAGCTATGAGAAAAAAAATAGTTGCCATGACTTATGTCCCAACCCTCGTATAAACTATAAATCTATTATGGTATTTCATAGAGAATAGCTACCAATCTTTCGATATGAAATATCTTCTGGATTTATGCTTAAAAAATAACGTATTGGCCAACAAAATTGTATTCTCAGTATCTAATATATGAAAAAGCAGGATATTTCTAAAGGTAGTTACCAAACGTTAGGTCTACACACAGTTAGAAGGACGCCAAAACAAACAATTTTTACCGTAGCATGGTGAGTTGGAACCGACCATTGTTCGGCTATGGGGGAGAGAAGTGATCACACAGGTAAATTATGATAATGAATGCACATGACAAAAAGATGTGCATGCACTGGAAGTTCCTGATAAGGGGATGTACTGCTGGATAGTCTGAGATGGATGAATTCCAATATGATGGGGCTCCCGCACACTTCACCCATATTGTACGTGACCATCTTAATGACACATTCGGTAATTGTTGGATGGGTAGAGGTGGGCCAGTAGCACAGCCTCCCAGATCACCGGATCTTACTCTCCTTGATTTCTTGTCTATCGCACACCTGTCTATTTAAGAGTTGGTTGCCTGCACTGCAGTCATACCGTGAAACGCCAGGACTATTTGGCAACATACGGGGGTCATTGTTACGACGATGCAATAATCAATACATGTATCGAAATGGTGGTAGACATTTTGAGCTGCTTCTATAAGCGTGGTTTTCACGTATTAATAAACTAATTGATATTACGTTGTTTTTCATTTGCATGTTACATCACTTCTCTCCCCCATAGCCGGACAATGGTGGGCTTCCGAACCCCCATGCCTTGGTAAAAAGTTTTGGTATCCTCTAATGTGTATAACGTTTGGTAACTATCTTTAGAAACGCCCTGTATATACAGTATACTATATGCTGTTTACTATACGGTATACCGTAATAGTTTTCGTTATCTTAAAAAATAAGCATACTATATGGCAGCATGAACAATTCCGGTTAGTTCAACTCCTGCCAAGCAAGTGAAAACGCTTTTGGAATAGATTGTACAAGGAGCTCGTATCAATACTAGGAAGGCTCAAGAGGGGCATGAATTAGAGCATTTGTTGCTGTAATGATTTTCCTATCTTAAGGAAAGGCTATAATATCGCTATAGCCTCAATCCGTATTATTTCAATATTTCCTATGAGACCAAACTTTTCGGGTACCCTGTATAGGAAGTGGAATGACATTCTTCAATTTGTCAGTGGTAACAAAGAGAATGGCCGTACAGGATGATTTGAATGACTTCTTCGAAGAGCTGAATGCAGCATTTCCCTAACGCTTACTTTCTAACATAATAACAACGAAATGTGTACCAGGAGATGAAAATGCGTTTTTAGAAATGAATTTGTTAGTATCTACCATTTCTTTTCATGGAAGGTTCTAATATTTTTTTGTTTCTAATAATTGCAAATCGAAAAAAAATTGCTCTGCTTTCATGCATGCAGTTAATCAAGAATTACTGGACCAAAATTACAGGTTAGCATTGCCTTTAAGTTCGCACTAAGGAAGAATTAATAAAGGAACAACCCATAAGAACACCAAAAGACAAAAAGCGCTCTTGATGAATATTTTTGGGGTAATCAAGAATATAGTGAAAAAAAGAAATCAAGCTTTTTTTTTAAAATGAACTGAAAAACGTAAATGTATAAATTGATATATAAAGTGTTCAAACAGAATATGGTGAGCTCTACGTTTGTACGTACTGAGTTTTTCAATCTTATATTGAAGCTTGAGGTTAAATACTTTCAAGTTAGAAGTTAAATGCATATATGTAAAATCTTAAAGCAAACTCTCAGATTTGTTGAAACTTACACAATTTTCCTGCTTTATATGAAACTTTATTTCCCATTAGAGTTTGTTTTGCATTTATTTTCTTATTTGAATCCACAGTACTTGAAAGACTGTTTACCCTTTCATCATAGACTAGTGTTTGCATTTTTATTGAAATTTACCGTACTCGTTCCTTTCCTTCTTCAGCCGTAGCTCTCCTTTGTTTTAATACGGCCGAGTTTGTAAACAGTTAGGCCAACTGTCATTTCTACGGTGCACTGTATTATGATTTGTTCTCGCCTTTCTCGCCCCCATTTAATGGGGGTTCCCTATTTGGCGTAACTCTTTAAATGTGGCTTAGCAGATTACGTGCATGTTGCCATATTAAATATTAAGGAAGTTAGGAAGTTTAGAGCGCCTGATTTTCAAGCGGAGGAAAGTCTATCAAAACGGTTGTTGTTGAGCCAGACGAGGCGAGAGAACCGCTTCGCTTTCGTCTGCTTCGCTCCACGGAAATGGAAAACCTAAACCCAATGAAAGGCAACAGATATGCTGCAAACGAATAAACTAAGCTGTCCTCGAATGATTTGCACTGAAATGGTGTCGTGCAATTTATTGCAATCTGAGAATGTGAGAAGGGGAAAGAAAAGGGAAATCTGTTCTCTCTTCATTTTCCATTTTTGTTCAGGCGCATTGTCTTGCTGAAATGAAGTTGTAAGGTGGAGCAAATATTAAAATATAAAATAAAGCATATCTTTTCAATCTTCAGTAAATACATAAATAACTTTTAATCTTTTCAATATTTGTATAATAAATTAAAAAAGAACACTTTGTGCTCAAGAACATTTGAGATTCTTTAATCACTTCTCCCCCCCCCCCAAAAAAAAAGCGAAAATACATCATTTCATTTTTAAGAAAGACTAGCTCACCAATGATTACTTCTAGTCTATCATAATTATTTAATTCGACTTTCACATAGCCTGGAACTGTTTATGCTTGTATATTATTGACGGTTCGTTGCTACTGTTTAAATAAATAGCTCATCATCGGAGAGATTTCCTCAGGGAAAACAGTCTTAATTGCAATTAATAAATCACATATGGGAAAGAAACTGTAATTCAAATAATAAAATTATGGCCTCAGGTAAGTCAGATAGGTAATCGATATTTGTATGAAAGAACATTCCTGTAACAAGTATTGATGGATAGGAATTTAACTGCAGTTTGCAAATTAATTCCAAGGAACAGAGTTTCTAATTTGTTTCCTTATATAAAATTCCGAATTCCTTTGCTTTAATGTTTCATTGATTTTTTCCTTTTAATATACGAAATTCTTACCAAAGTAATAGCTTCTTTTTAACTTATGACATACTTAAGTGTTGCGTTTTAACATAATCTAAATCCCATCTTATTTTACTCACCGCCTGCATTTACAAATCAATTTTCTTATCTATGAAGCTCAAAAAGAATGCGGTCGATAATAATTATTTCCCGTTCGGAAACAAAGACTGAAAATAATTTTTGAGGAAAAGTCGATTAAAAGGAAATTCCTGTTTGCTTTCTTGCTTCATCTCATTTTACGAAAACAAAATACCTAATCTAAAATGTTTGGAAATTTTATAGAAATTCATCAATTATTTTTTAGATTTCTGGTGAAGAACTCTTCCTCCTATCAAAGCAGAATGGTTCATTCCATTTCTATGAAAAAATAAATTAATTTCATTGCTTCGTTGTTTTAGCGTCTAGAAATGTATTTTGCTGTAAAAATATTAGTTGCTGAAATATTTTTCCAGATCGTAATTTATTATGTTTACTGTCCCCAATGTCGAATAAATATAGAGATAAAAGAAGAATTTCAAAAAATAAAACATCATATCTTTGTTTCACCCTGACATTTGTCTTCCTGGAAATAAATGACATTTACACTCGTGGATCTAAATCAAAGGATTCTTAGTTTTTTTGCTGTTTTTTTTTACCACCGAAGATTCAGATTAAAAATTATTTGACAATGTTGCGGATTACATTCTTAGTTTATAATCATTCCGTTATAATCCTACAACAAGGTTATACGTAAGACTTATTTTATATTTATTTAACATTTTTATATCAGGGTTGCCAATTTAGCTTATTACTTTCTTATACATAGTATAAGGAAGTATTGTAATCACGAAAAATTTCGACCTCGAGATTTTCACTGATCTTCACGCTTTAGGATACCTAAATTACGAAAAAGTGGTTTTTAGAAAATGTCTGTGTGTCAACGATAGCGTCAAAACGGCTAAAGCTATCGAGACCAAACTTTAAACTTAAAGATTATAATCTTCTTCGGGAGGTCTGATTAATTTTCCAGAGGAATCGGTGAACCGGAAGTATCAGTTTACTCCAGTGCCAAAATATTATTATTATGCGTGATATAACGGAATTACCATGTATTATTAATGCGTGGAACACCCAGAAATAAGTAGAACGTGTAGAATAGATCACTCAAAAATGAAACGGAAATGTGAACATGGGAAGGGACATGAAAGTAACAAAATTGAAAATGCAGATACTACTTAGCAAGCAAAAAGTAATTAAGGATGTGCTTCCATCAACCCAAAACAGAGTTGAGCGCGATGTTGGACGGAGTTCCTAAGAGCCTAAAGGCTCGCGGAAATCTCTGTATCAGCAGCAATGATGCGGTGTTTCATTTTCTGAGCGACCGAATATGATGCGGTGTTTTTTCTTCTTCTTGTGTTCATAATTGAATGTGGAACAAGTTTGTAATTGGAAATGCTTTGAGATAAATTTCGTATATGTCCTCATTTGCTTAATCATGTCATGGAAAGGTCATCAACGGATAATCCACCCACGAATTCCTATTTGTTGGCATTAATAGATTTTCAAATTCTACAACAGTCAACAAGTAATTTCAGAAATATAGGCTTTTCGATCACTATAGGCTTTTTCGCCAATCAACTCCATTGACTTTCCCTTGCTACGATTTTAGATTCTGCTTTCACACAGAACCCTGCTTGAAATACTCTTTATTTCCTTCTTTGTTTTTGCTTATTCCGTTTTATATTTAAACAGTTATTTAACTCTTATTTTTTATTGTTGTTTATATTACACTCAGCTGGAGACACCAGATGAGTCACTTGATTCAAAATTTTTTTTCTTATTACCCTCAGAATTACTTAATAACTGTCTCCCTCAAAATTATTAATAAATTTTTAAATTAAAATAAATAAAAATATTATTGATAGAATCTTCAAGTAATTTTTTTCTTTACGAACATCGCCAATCAAATGGCAATGTAGCTTTAATCGACTTTTTTATTTATAAAGAGTCTTTTAGCTATAAATAAATAATCATTCTCTTATATTTAATTCGATCCTTAATGATAGACAAATAAGTCATACCTGTCTAACTTGTTTCTCTGGTATTTTTAAAAGAACACATTATCAAAGCCAGTAAGGTCGCTTTGTTCCGAAGTAAAGTAGAGCACTTATTATTTTTAATTCTTTTATTATGTTATCGACCTTTTTGTTTCAAATGGTGTTTGCTAAAAACAACACAATCTTTTATATTAAAAGTCAAAGTGGTGTTTACTAGAGAGACTGATAAAAAATTATTATTCACAAGCCCATGCGATTTCGCCATTTTTCATTTTAAGCACGAGAGCAGTCATTAGATAATTCAGAAATTAGATCTTAAAATTTTAAATGGTATTTGTTGTAAGAGCGAAGCAGTTTGCTTTGGTTTCTTTACTTTCAAGGTTTAAGTGGGTCACATCATTTGATATTCAGGGTTAATTTGAAAATGGAGAATTTAAATTTTACAGAAGTTCTTAATATCTTTTTTGCTTTGTTTTGTTTTTGCAGAGATTTTAACTTTACTCTGCGAACAATTCATGGACAAGAACGTGTCGGCCATCATGTACTTGTCGAGAACCGAAAACTATGGGGTCCATACGTCATCAACCCTTTACTTCCTCCATCTCGCCGACTTCCTCAGGTTTCCCGTCATCTCTTGGATAGCGGACAATTCAGCGATGGAGCAGGTGACAGTTGGAGCTAAAAATAATAATAATAATATTATTAAACCGAGTTTATAATTTATCTTTTCTGGAATCATTGCGATGTGGAAAGGAAACAGCAGATGAAGAGAGAGAGAGAGAAATGGAGACTTTATTTCCTCCATCTCTCCGACTCCTACGGTCTCCCCGTCATTTCTTGGATGGCGGACAATTCAGTGATGGAGCAGGTGTGGCAAGTGGAGTAAAAAAAAATAAATAAACTCAGTTTACTGTTTATCTTTTCTAAAATCGGTGTGAAGTGTAAGAAGGGAAAGAGAAAGAGTGGATGAAAAGGAAAAGAAAGGGAGATATAAAAATAAAAAAAGAAAGAGAAAACGAGGCGATAGAGAAGGGTTTCCTTTGCGCCCAACTGGTCTTTCCCTTTTTTACGAGGAACTCCAAACCTCATCCAATTGAGTCAAAGGAGGAGAACAGCTTTGCTAACCGAAGTAGAGAAAGTGCGGGGGCTGTGATGGAGTTGAAACAATCCAATCGCCTCGCCTAATACGACAGACGGGAGCCCCCCCAAGTTCTCAATCTAATAGTCACCTAGCTTCCGGCAGCGTATTTGCGCGGCAAACCTATAATAAGATTCCCAATTGAGTTTATAGTTTAAATTTTACGCACTGTGAACGCGCTAAGGAGTTCAAAATATAAAAAGAGCTCATATTCGTGAATATGTTGTTAGAACTAATGAAATGATTATCGTCAAAATTTTCTATTTTTCCTCTTGTTAGACGTACTTTCTCGGAAATCGCTTTGATAGGCCTATTTTGGGTTTGCCTTATTCCTTTCTAAAGTATGGAAGCTATTCATTAGTGTACCTCGAAGTTTGAAAGCCCAAAGAAAACGTTTTCTTTTAAAACTTTCTTGATATCTCGAAGGATAAAACATTGGCAATGGTATCAATATCTAGAATTTCATTATTTTAGGAATTCAAGACATTAATTTACTTTTAAAAGTATTATAATAATAATTTAAGAAAATTTTAAGAAATAAACTTTTTCCACTGAAATTAAAATTATTTTACATGCTTTCTTTTGGATTTTAGAGCAAGGTAAGATTATTTTATTTAGTATCTATTTGGTTTTTTTTTTCGATTCATCAAATATTTTACTTTGTTTAAGATATTTGTTTGCTTGTTAATATTGCTAAATACAGCCGAAAAAATTAACTTTTTTAATATTATTTTTAAATGAAATGTTAAAAGAAGTTGATGGAGGCCAGGCAGTAAATAACAGGAAAGGAATCAAACAGAACTTCGACCGAAGGATTACTTTGTATACAGAACAGGTTCTATGCACATGGATAGGAGGCGCGTCGATCGCAACACTCCAGTGGCAGTATTAAACAACTTTAGGGTGTAATGACTACTATAGGAAATCATAACCCTGTTCCATTGGAGTTTTAATTTCAACATTTTCCCGATATTTCATGTCTCTGAAAAGAGTCTTTTGGAGACATTATCACATTTCCCAACCTTTTATCCACGATTTTTTTACTTGGCTTACACACTAAAGTTTCCTCTTCTCCATTCCATTCTACCTGAACCACCTAAAGTTTCTTTCTAACGGACATCTAATTTTAAAGATATTCTGGGCCATGCTGCTATCACTAAACCATGCGCTTCTACCAGAGGGGTGTTCACCTTGCATTGAAAAACGATGTGGCATTTGCCATTTCCTTAACCCTGCCACCTCCATTTCCAGCAGTGCTTCCTCCTTTACCCTGAAGATTAATCAGAACCTGATCTGCACTTCTCACAATCTAATATATCTAACAAAGTGTGTCAGCAGCAGCATGTCGGAGAGTCTGGTAATATCATATATACTAGATTCGCCAGACATAAATTCGACATCTTTAGCAATGCTGACACCCCTATCGCTAAGTACTTTAATTCCCCTGGTCACTCTTTAAAGGACGTCAGCCTCTATATTCTTCGTTAACAAAAAAGAAATAAAGCAATTAGTCTTTTCATATTTGGAAATTTAATTCCTTGACGCCTAACGGCATTAATCTTAGCAAAGATACTATTCCTTCATTACCTTTCTCATATTCCCGGTCCACTCTAGCTATTCCCTAAGATTTGTCGCAGACCTGTCTAGGCTCTTGTCTATTCCTTTCTATAATTCTTCTCCCCGCCCCCCCGGCCTATCCGTCTTATCAGGTTTTTTTTCCACATTCTTTATGTTCAGCTTTTTCACAATATTTTCTCTTTTTTCATTGTTTTCTCTATTTTTTTATAATTTTCCTCTTCATGTTCATTTTTGTCCGGTCCTGTTATTCTTTCGTTGAAGTCGGACCTGTTTGTGGGAGCGCCGTTAGGTAGATGCATTTCATCCGGTGCTCTTATATGCGGAATTTGGCTATTTCATTTTTAGTCTCTTTCAGTAGTGCTGTCATTTTGATTATGTATGTGCGATCCTATCACATTTTTTTCCGCTGTCCCCTCCCAGTAGTCCTCTTTTTTTGTCGTATCCCAGCACGTCTTCTAATTCATTTCCAGGCTTCCCATTTGTTTCCTCCAGTACCTACTTTCAACCCCCCTCCCCCCACGTTGTTTCTATAAACAGAGTGGATACAAAAATGAGACCCCCCTTTTTATTTTCATAATCGAAGCAGATATGTCAATTTTGATGAATCCAATAAATAAGAACTTCTGTGTAACCTATCCCATGGTACACTTTTCATCATCCCAAATATGCAAGTTAGGACACATTCAAATCCTATCTTAAAAACCGTAACAGATACATGAAAAATTCCAATTGAAGACTTGTTCAGCATAGAATTCCGAACTCGGGCACATATGTGGCCGAAATGACGTGTTTCGGGAGGAAGCATTGCCGAATTTTCATGATTATCACCGAAAATCACCGAAATGGAGGATTTTTGTATTTCGGGCACAAAATAAAAATTCCCAAAATCCGATGAACGGATCACCAACAATCACAATTATTTGTAATTTACAAACAGCCACAGTCCATAAATAATTTTACTCCAAAGTTAATCATAAATACCGTTTATTTGCTTTTCCTCATGAAAGTGAATGTTATTATGGTAATTTATGGTAATTTCTTGATTTTCATGTTGAACATTCAAATGTCTTTGTGAAGTGCATAGGGAGGAAACTAAAAAATTCACAAATTGTTCCGTTTATTGGATTTTTGATTTTTTTTTTTTTTTTTTGCTTTATTCGGAATTCCATGATGAACAAGTCTTCATTTGAAAAATTTTCGTGTATCTGTTATGGTTTTTAAGAAAGGATTTGAATGTGTCCTAGTTTCCATATTTGGGATGATGAAAAGTGCAGCATGGGATAGGCCACCCATCACTTCCTATTCATTGGATTCATCAAAATTGATATCTGCTTCGGTTACTTAAATAAAGGGGGGGGGGGGGGGCTCATTTTTGTATCCACTCCTTTCATTATTTCAGGGTAATTCTCTAATATTTTCTTTGATCTAGAGGACTATCCTTCTTGCTTTGACAAAGGATAGCCTCTATCCGAAACGTCAGCTTTTTATTTATTATTTTTTATTTTTGATTTATTTTATTATTATTATGATAAAGTTTCGAAATTTCATATAAGCTTACCGGCGCTGCGGTCGCCCAACAAACACATACGCACAAAGCCGATATGGTTAAAAAACTATATAAATGGCATGGTGCCAGGAAGGGATAAAAGGCGAAACTTGTAGGAATTCTGTGTGATTTCTTTCCCATTAAGGAACAGGCCTCGATTAACTTCATTAAGAAGGATAGTACTGAGAGCTTTCCATAACTTTGCTTCCTATTAAGTAGTAGTTCTCCCTTAAATCTATTTAACATCATGAAAATGTAGATGAAGGACATATAATCAAATTAATAATAGATATTTCAAGTTAAACGATTCAAAGTGCTTTCAGAACATTGAAATTATGTTTTAGGATTGCTTAATATCTATATAACCGAAACTCTTTAATACCATATGGTACAAATTTCACTGAACATAGGGTGTGTTCGTAAACATACATTTGGTAGTGTTAATTAATGGGATATTGTGTAATGCGAAATTTTAATGAGGACCTTTATCATATACAGAAGTTATCCGACATGTCTTTAAAGATCGCTATACAGGACGTTTCAGAGTAACCGTATAGCCATTTTTTAAAAGATATTGAATCTGGAAGTTTGAAACAAGAATTTTATGGATGAAACCTAAAATTTCTTGTTTCTCTCTTTTAGATAAGCTGGACCCATCTTTTTTGATCAGCAAGTAAGCTCTGCTTATAATTGATCTTTTTAAATGATTCTTTTCTAAACTGGTGAAGTGGCATTTTTCCATTAATGGAAAGGTCTTTGTTTCTGGAACTCGAAAACATGTGAAAAGGTTCGAGTGTAAAATTCCATAATTTGGAACGAGATCATGTTAGAATTTTAACATGAAACGAGTAATAGCCACATCCTGCAAGTCTATATTTTTTTAATATATATTTCTTTCTTTTTCGGATATCGATCAATTTTTTTGGTAATTCGTAAAATAATTCGTAAATTCGTATAAACTGTTCAAAGATTGTTTGACTAGGCGTGTCCAATCAAATTTCCGACTTCAGTTGTTAGACATTGTTGGAAAGTAAAATTAACAAAGTCTAACAATAGGGCTTTTTCACTACGCGTCATCATGACGTCAATGCTGCCATACTGGATCACAAAAAAGTCGTTACTCGCTAGTTTCGCTTTTCCCAAACATCGCATTCACTCAAGAAATCGGTTAAGTATTGTTGTTTGGGCGATTCGTATAATACGCTGACCTTGCCATAGCGAATAGCGTGCAAAAGCGTTTTTGTTATCCAACATGGCTGACCTGCTAAACAATGATCCAAACCCACAGTGCATTATATGGTCACGTGCTATAAAAGTTCTATTGAAATTGGAAATTTAATATGAATTTTATTTTTCAAAAGAATTCTTAATGAAGTTTACTGTTGTTGCAACACCTATCAACAATCCTTTCAGGATTCATTTTAACAATCAGGTAACAATCCTTCAGTTGATACCAACTACATGTTTATGAATACAGTCAGAGTTCAGTGATTTTTTTTGTTTTGGTCCTATAAGGAAGGGATAACAACTGGAGAAATTTAACTTGCCATGATAAGTGAGTGACTAATGGCTCCAATTACAAGAAGACGCATCAAAACTGCGATACAGGTTAAAGCTTCCACTCATGCAAGCTTCTCCTTAATGAACAATCCTGTTCCAAATTATATGGAGTAATTTCCCGCGACAAAGCAAAAGTCCGGATCTAACTTCCTGCGATTTATTTTGGGAGAATCTGTCAAAGTTCTTGTCGCTCCATCGTGTGTAAAATGATCAATGTTCATTTCCAGCTACAATTTGCCGGTGCAAACTTCATTTCTAAAGCACTTGTGTATAATTATAAAATGTTAAATTTATCTATCTGCATTACAATGACTTTTTTATATTGGTATGCTTAACGCTTTTATCTTAATAATTTCATTAAAACTTTGTTGCGTGCAATTTTAATTATTTATTGATTTTGTGCAGAATAGCAATTGGCTGCTTATGCAAATGGCCCCGTCCCTTCATCACCAGGTAGCGGCCATGTTGACTATCTTGAAAAGGTCTCTTAATTTATATCAAATTATTCTCTTTATTATATATGGTTTTAGTACAGGAAATGTCATTTTGTGGCCCTCTCTGCAATTTTTTATTAGTAATCTGTAACAATGGTTCTATGCGTATGTGAAAAACAGATAAAATACTAAAGCTGCAGACGGTGCTTGAAAACGCTGTTTCCTATACTCAAATCATTCTATTTATTATCGGTAGAAGAAATTTATTTAATTAATTTACATACAGAGTGTTTCAAAATACAGAATGTCCCAAATTGATGTATACACTCTTTGAAACGTTATAGCTCAGCAACGAAATGAGATAGAAATATAAGGTTTGTTGTGTATGATCCAGACGGCGCTGGAAAAGCATAGCAACACGTTCATTGCTGTTCGTTTGTTTATAAACCAAAATGGCGGTGAGACTTTCATTCGATGGATACTGAAGTGTTATTGGAAAGTGGAGAATGTTGTTGAGTTTCAACGGCGTTGGAGGGTTGAATTTGGTACACAACCGCCAGCAAAACTCCGAGACAAGTTTGAAGCCGAAGGAACGGTGAAAGATGCGTTGAAAGGTCGGGGCGTAAGAAGGAGAAGTTCCACTGAAAACGAGAGTGTTGATGCCGTCATGGAGATTTTTGCACGATTCCCAAAGAAATCAGTGAGGCAATGCTATCGTGAAATTGGTATCGCCAAATCCATCAATGATATTCCATTAACTACAATCCAGTCGGTATGTCATTCAGTTCGACGTCGGTGTTGGGAGTTTACTGTGCCAGAAGGTGGACATTTTGAACATGTACGGGCTTAAGGAAGTTTAAGGAATAAAATACAACAAACCTTATATTTCTATCTCATTTCGTTGCTGAGTTATAACGTTTCAAAGAGTGTACGCATCAATTTGGGATACCCTATATGTATAATGCATCAAAAGAAAAAAACTATATAAAAGTTGTAGCATTAAATTCATACAGACACGAAGAGATAAAGATAACTCCTCTTTGACTTCTACAGTTAGGACGAGTGTTCAAAGTGGTTATCATAAGCGTCGAGACGGAAACACTTATCAAGTAATCTCCTATGTCTAGGTAGAAATGTGGCCTTCTTCGTTCAATTCATGTAGTAATTCTGGGATGTTAGCTTTCGTTTTTGCTATACTGATAAAGTGTAAAGCGTGTTTTTGAAACACTTTATATGTTAGTATTTAAATTATTTTTAATGATGATTATTTTTAGCATACTTAATAAGATGATTATTTTGGTAATTAATCATTGTTTTATCCACAATCATTTCATACATCGGATGGTTTTTTTTATCTTTTTTGTGTTAGTTTTTCTTTTCTTTAAAGAAAATTATTTGCAAAAATGATTTAATGTTACCTCCGAATGCCATTATAACTGCGGTTGAAATAGAGTTGGAATCTTCCTTACAACAGAAAGAACACACGTCCAATTGGTTAAAACATTAATAAGTGCCTACAGTTCATTTTAGCGCGTATTTGGATGGTGCGTTGGATTTTTAAGCACGTCACTATGCTACCTTTCACATGACTAATATCTTAAAACAACCCTTAGACCTTAGTACTATTAGTTCTCTACCTACTCACTTTTATGATATAGTTTTTCGACTGTACCATCTCCTGGTTTTGATATCAATGATACTTAGTCACCCGTACAAGCCGTGCCAAGGAAGAGAAATTGGTGAGAAAGGGACCAAACATTTATAACTTAAAAAATTTATTTAGGTTGAAAATTAATAGGTCAGTGAATTATGCATGGCCACGGGACAGAGGGGGGAAGGGGTCCCGACGAGATGGATCTTTTAGATGTTCATGGGCTCGGAACTGATGGACGAATTGGTAAAATGCGCTGGTTCTCAGCAGACTTTATTTCATGAAAAATACTTAGATACTCGAACAAGCTAAACTTAAATTGACTGGTGCGAACATAAGCTAACTAAAGAAGGATTAACTAATTTGGAAGTCTTCCTTCCATGGCAACATGGGTCTTCTTAGGAAGGAGTGGAGTATGAGGAAGGCCGCTTGTTCTTGCTGCTCACGCCAAAACACGAGAAGAACTGCGTCTCTCTAATCTGGATTGCCAAGGTGAGACACAGCATCGAACCCACAACCGTATAGGACGTTTTAGTAACATCAACACGGGGAATTTCAGAGCTCTGGAATTTAACATCAACACGGGGAGGACCGGACAAGAGCTCCAATTGCTCTTCTTTCCACGAGTTTTTCGTCTGGCTGACGCCTAGCAGCTCATTAGATCGGGAGGACCACCCACTAAACGCTTGGTCTTTCCAACGTGGCTCGAAACTCGGAAAAGGGTATCCTCGCTTCCTTTCTCCTCCCGTCCACTCCGGGTTTCAAAGCTAAAGATGGAAACAGGTCCAATGGTTCCAAATGCTGCTGTCTCCCTTGTTCCTCCAAAATTATCGATCTTCGGAAAACATGATCTCATATGGTCATCTCTGGGATCTACACATCAAAACCCATTAAGCTTTATATCCAAATTTAGAATCAACAGTTCCACGACGAGTCGACAGCTAAAAAGCCTTTCTCTCAGCGCTCTCGATACGATATGGATGCTGTGTTTAGACGAATGATTTAGGATAATAGAATGAAGAAGAGCTTGCAGTCGAAAAAGAACGAATTAGGCAAGTTAATAGAATGCAATCGACTTGCAATGAATTCCTGGAACGGAGACAAAATCACTGAATAGGTAGTTAGAGAAGAAATTCTGTGAACTCAACAAAATCAGGTCTTAATTTTTCAACAGCACCAAATATGAACAGCATGAAAAGGAAAAGATAAAAAACAAATATGGCTAATGAAAAGAAGAAAATTAAACAACATTTGAACAAATAAATAATGGAAACATGCCGCACTCAAATTTGACCTTGACCCCCAAATTTAGGTCATCCATTTGCTAACTCGAAAACTTTTAAAGATAGTGAAAAATTTCCAATTGCTACCCTGTAGAGCAACACCACATTAGTCTAAAAACAATTTTTAATCACACCCTTCTCCTTGAAAGATTTTGAGAAAATGGGCGAAAATATTATTTTGATTTAGATTAATTATTTTTCTTTATTATACCTTATTTTTTATTTAATTTGTATTTTTAATTAATAACTATTGTTTATTGTATTCCAGGGTTCTTGTGTCTCGTCCTTCTGTTAATATATATCCGTTCATAAAAACTTTAACATTGAATTATCTTAACAGTCAATATTAAATAGCAAATGTAACAATTATTTCCAACAATTGAAAAGTGTGGTGAACAAATGCTAAGGTCCTAAACTCCGTTTCAGTTCTTTCATCTCTTCTAGTATACGCATACCGGTGACTGGTGATTAATGGCGGAGAGTCCGTTCCCTTGGGAAGCGATCTAGCAACGAAGAACCACCCGACGGACAAAAAAAAAAAAAAACACAAGGGGGAAGGGGAGGGGATTGTGTTGTTAGTAGGGGAATACCTTGTGATTTTCACACTTCGGAATACTCACAAAAGCCGTTTTGGAATTCTCGGACGGTCCATTGCATGTGCAAGGGCTGTTTCTTTTCGTGGACGCTCGTTGAACCAAGAACGTAATATCCATTAAAACGACTAATCTTAGAACTAGAAAAAAAATTGAGAAAATCAGTCTAGGATGAATATCTTTAACATTCTAATCAATCACTCAGCTGGTTTCGGACTCCCGCGCTGAGTATTCCGGATGGTGAGGGGCCATTAGAGCAAATTCTTCAAAAGTTTATATTAAAAATGCTTCTACCGAGGGTTCAATCATTGTTCTAGTAGAACTTAGTAGCGTGGCTTCTGCAGCACTGAATCAACTTCAAGAGGTATCAGCATGTCTACCACTTTTCTGGACGTTCATGTCTAGTTCCACAGTCCAGTCAGTCAGCCATGCCTCTTGAGCCCAAAAATCATGACAACTAATAAAAAAACTCGTCTCTGTCCTACTTCCATAGCAATCGCTTGAGCTCTTCCTTGCATTATTTCACCAAAATTCAAATAAAGTATTTCCTTGTGCCGATTGTAGTTTTACGGGCATTTTCGGATCCGACGGTAATAATCACAACATCCAACAGTTCAATTAATTCCTCAAATGAGGTAACTAAGACTTGCGGTTCCTTTATAGGACAGTTAGTACACTAATTTAAAGCTCCCAAATCAAAGCTTCTCAATCCCATTCACAAGCAAAATTCGTCTGACGTCGACTTCCCAGATAACTAGACCCTTTAATTTTAAAGAGGGCCACCAAAACTTAAATTCCTTAAAAAAAGTCTGTAACGAGAAAAATTAGGCGTTGCAGTTCACAAGTATCGAAGAATAGATTACTTGGTATAAAGGAATTCTTTTCCTTCATTTCTAATATCAGTTTATAAATTAAGTTATTTCTTTATATAAGTGGCGTCTTCTGAACTTATGATCTAGAAAGACTAATGAAAGTAGGTAGTTACATCAATTTAAAAAGTATTAATATCTGGATCCGTAAATGAAACATTTTTATTTATAATAAAACATAGAGCGAAATGAAAAGCTTAAATTATATAAAGCATCGATTACCGTTTAAGCAAGTATATTTTGAATACACTAGCACCAATTTTACATCCATTAACTTTTATTGATCATTAAAGAATCAATTAGGTTCCTCGTTATATGACGCCTTTAAACTCCATTTTAATGAGAAGATCGAAGAGAGCAATTAACAAATTTTGTTTGCGTATTTCCATGATGAAGAACATAAAATTTAAAGCAAACTTTTAATACGGTTGGAAATATTACCCAAAGTTATTTTCTATAGCCTATTATAACCTTTAATTTTCGTGTCATTTATACGATCCCTATCCAGCAAAACTGCAATTACTTCGCGTTTGAACACGGCTCGCTAAACGGGAATATTCCCTTATGTACAGTAACACCGTTGTGGCTTTTCAATGTATTGAAATTGTTGCTTTCCCTATAAAATAAAGGGCTAGTTTAGATTTAAAGTGTAACATATATATGCTGTGTAGACCCGTCATCATCGAGTTTTGTCTCTCTCTCAGGTACGATTGGGATCGGTTCTCGGTCATCACGACTCTGATTCCAGGCAATAAAGACTTCGAACTCGCAGTCAGGGATAGGATTATGGACTACCGCGCCGAATACAAGTAAGCTTACATTGAAATAGAAAACTTTTTAAAGCTCATAATATAATGAATTCCAGAAATCACTCTTATTAAAAATTAATCTCTATCTAGATGTGCATCTAAATTTAATATTCTTAGAAAATTCTTTTTCAAGTTATTTTAAATACTACTTATGTATTTTAAGACTTTAAATCATTCTTTTGTAATATTTAATTAAATTTTTTTGAAAAAAATTATTAGCTTGATATTAATTTGAGCGCGGCCCATCCTTTTGAGATTTGAAATGAGTTTCTGGCAAATGTCAACGCTGAAGATCAATAAAGTCCAATTTAACCTCTTATGAAAGGCGGTGCACTTACCTAAGGCTTTATTAATTGTCTTTCGTATGATTAATCATTGAGTATCAGCTCCACGAAGGCTTTTACCTTTCAAAAGCTTTATTGATAGGCCTCCATCATATGTTCCTCCTACTTGGCTCTCCCTTGTTCTTATATTACTAATATAAAATTTGAATACTCTCTTAGTATGACAAAGCGATAGGATGGAAGAGGGTGGGAAATGAAGCTGGTGGAGGCAAATTAAAAGCATCTAATGACCATAATGACACGTCATCTACAGTTCACAGGGAGGTCATATGGATTTATTTACCCAACGGTATTGTCATCGGCGATTTAATCAGTGTCTCAAGGGAGTTTTATTGAGGTTTTAAACGTCAAAGGTCACCTGTCTGATGGAAATGGTCAAATTCCGTTTGCTTATTGGCAGAAATAGTCTTTGATCAGCAATCGTTAAAGGGAATTTTTCTTTTATCTTTGGTCATCCTACGTGGTATATAAAAATTGCTGAACATAAACTGTGTCCGTATGGATACACTTGATTACAATGAGATGTGAAGATAGCAGTAAACTAAATCCTTTTGTGAAATTAAATTCTTTTCAGGGCGATTCATATAAGCCTTCCTGGTTTTGGAAGTCCGTAGAATAGTAAGAAGACATAGAGGAATAAAGAATAAATTTTGTACGTACATTGTATTCAAGTTCTTGCCACACAGGTCCTGAGTCTTCACATGAATTTGACGGTTAGGTTAGGTGACCGTGGAGGCCTCGGAATAAGATGAGGAGAGACGTCTCGCCATATTTTCGTTATGACACACTCCAGCAGCTGAATATACAAGTACACTGCGGTGCAACCTATTAAGAATGCAAACTTTGAGAGAATCTCTATCTGCTGATATATGCGTTCCCGCTGTCTTTCATGGTTCTCATTGTATCAACTTATGAGGGATTTATGAGTCGCCCTTTATAGGTGAAGTATTGCTAATGAGAAATGTTTAAACAAAATACAAGGTACGGGTTTCAGCAACACGAAAATAGAAGATAGTAAGATAACTGAAGAAACTTCTTCAAACATATCGTAATAACAAATAGAAAAGGGAAGGGAAAATTCCGCGACCTGGACTCAAACCAGGAACCATGCCTATCGCTGGCACTGCTCTTACCAATTGAGCTACCGCTGATATGAACCGCTATTCTGCTACAATACATCCAAATAGGCTTCCATAGGCAGAGCAAGCTCCCGACTCGCAAGTCGGGAATCATCCTTTCCCTTAAACCAACAAATATATTGATGAAATTTAACTCAATTTCATCAATTTAGTCGTTGGTTTAAGGGCAAGGATGATTCCCGATTTGCGAGTCGGGGGCTAGCTCTGCCGTTTGAGCTGCTTGGTGTCTTCATGGAAGCCTATTTGGATGTATTGTAACAGCATGGCGGTTCATTTCCGCAGTAGCTCAATTGGTAAGAGCAATGGCAGCGATAGGCATGATCCCTGGTTTGAGTCCAGGTAGCGGAATTTTTTCCTTTCCTTTTGTATTTGTTATTAGCAACATGAAAGTTTAATAAAAAGGTTGACGTATTTCGTTCTCATCATCAGACAGGGGAAACATGTGATCAGGTATGCATAGAAAATGAAACAATGGAGGAAAAGATTCATCAAATATAAGATGGAATACAGAATAATAAAATTTATTTTTAAATTTAAAGGAAGACTTCCACAAAAGAGGTCAACTTTTGATCTAACAGTCCAATCTTTTTGAAACTACATACACAGTTGAAACAGGCTGTAATTAGATGCAGTATCATCATGAAATTCAAATTCATATTTTAGATATATGCAAAAATATGTAAAGATATATGCACATTTCAATATTCAATAGCTTCATAAACATTCAAAAGCAATGAATAAGAAAATTGAAAACAGTTTCAAGTGTTGCGGGAATCCTTTTTGTTTTGTCGAAGCAAGTAAGCTTCATCTCTAGCAGTTGTTTTCTTAGTAAGACTACACTTTTTTTTTTAATTTAGGAGAAACCGATCCGGTTTCCTGATTCAACTCGATGACGGGTGACAGTTGCTAAACTCACACAAGCTATCTGAAGCAATCTCTCGATACCTCTTAGCTCTGTGTGCGTTCAGAATTACGATCCTCGTACGTTTCCTAGGTATCACATCCATCTCGAAGAGTGGACGATCACATTGATGAAATACATTGATTGGGTTTCTAAAATCTTATGAAATACATTGATTGCATCCGCCAACATAAAAAATGATCAAATTAACTTTTCGTGTTTGTTTTGAGTGATTACAAATAATTTAGAAAACATGCTTTGTTTAAATTAATTGCACAAGAGTGTAGGCAAAAAACAGAAGCTGTTCTGTATAGCGCTTCCGTAGAGGTTACACAAGAATGGAATGAGGGCAAGCAGCTGTGCAGAGTTAAATAGCGGCTTCCACTAAGGACTCCATGATTTCAAGAGTAAATACAGTAAAACCGGTGCTAACGACCACCTGTATATAACGACACGTGAGCTTAACGACCACTTTTGCTTGGTCCCGCAGAAAGTTACGTGGGAAATCTGTTAGCTTAACGACCCACTAACCTGTCTAATGCGACCAGCGACCGCCATTTTCGATCTCCTTAGTATCTAAACCTACACTAAAAAACCCGGTTATAACGACCACTTACGCGACCAACCCGGTCCTAACCTAACTGCCAATTACATCAGTACACTATTCTCTGTAATCAAGAGTCAAGAGATGCAAAAATGCAACTAGTTTACTGATAGTGTTAACTAGGTCAGGTCTGTCTTCGGGGACGCAAATGCTACTCTAAAACCACTGGAGGCATTTCCATAAAGTCCTACCGGTCGCAACCGTTCGAGTGTGGTTGCTAATATCCTGTCTAAAAAAACGACCGCTGCGATCAATGTTGCGCATAGCGAGAACATACTCCAAGGCTGGGCTCTACCTGCTCTAGCGGAATCAATATGGTTGATGAAATGCAAGAAATTCAACTCTTTACTGTCTGAATAATCAAATATTTTTGATCTTAATTCGTAAAAATGAAATTTCAGTTTCGAATAATCTTCATCAAAACTGCCTAAAATCATAAACGGAAAGTAGCTCAAACACGGAAAGTAGCTCAAACATCGGTTAGACTTTATGGAAACGCACTGGATGAGTTCGAAAAATGTTTTCAAGAATCAATTTTCACTAGGAAGACAAGAAAGTGCAAACAAAGTAACTTAGATTTTTTATAAAGAAATAAACATATCTGTTTTTTTAAATTATGTTAAGGATTTGTAATTTTTTTTTATTCAACAGGTATATAACGACCACCTGAGCTTAACGACCATTTTTGCTTGGTCCCGTGGGTGGTCGTTATAGACAGGTTTTACTGTAGCTCGGAAACGGCGATTGATAGAAGAATGAAACAAGTGGTATGTTGATTTATAAAGACGTAAAACTCTATTACAGAAGTTTCAAAATGAGTTACAAATGTTGGCGATAGGTGGCGCTGGATCACTTTAATCTGGATTCCAGATGGATTTTCTCGGATTACGCTGACTAATTGCAGAAACGGTAGCGACATTTTCAGGAGTAACTGCAGATTTCCTGAGGCCAACATATCCCACTACGTACAGCGCCACCTGTCGACAACATTTGTAACTAATTTAGAAACTTCCGTATCAGATTTTTACTGCTTTCGACATAAACATACAATTTTTTTCATTCTTCTATCGATCTCTGTTTCCGAGATATTTACTCTTAAAATTAGAGTTTTGAAAAATACTAACTTTATAGCAAATATTTACCATATGATCTAGAAATTTTTTTTTTCATTAATCTAATGATATTTTGCCGTATTTAATCCTGGATATACTGGACCAACATATGAGGCATCATTTTACGACATAAAATAATTTTTGACTTTTTTGAAGAAAATAGCAATTTTTTTTATGGTTTTACCTTAAAGACAGACAAAAACGCCACCTTTCTATTAAATTTTGGTATTACTAAATCCTGGGCTTTATCTTAAAAATTTTTTTTTTTATTTTACGGATCAACTCGGACAAAATGATGTTTTAATTGTACAATTAATGCAACATTTGCCGATAACGAAAGATTTTAGAATTCCATATTGATGTGCTTATAAACGTGTCAGAAACGCTACATTTTATAAAACAAAATTCATAAGGTAGTGCTTATTAATAATTAAGGTAAGAGAGTTATTGGAGAATGAATCAAAGATAATGTTTCATAACAATATTTTCATAAATTTTATATCCATCCAAATATTCTTTTAAATATTTGTAATATTTTGATGAAATTTGTAATATATTTCATGAAATTTGCAAACCATGTGAACTTATCTAAATTATAATAAATGATCACAAATGCATAGTAAATCGATTGTAGACTTTTCAAGAAGATATTTCTCTCTTCATTAAGGAGAAAGGGGAAAAAATAAGGCTTTTAAGAAAAAATTAAAAGTTTTCCTTTAAAGAAGTCTTGAGCGAATTTTAACCTTAAAGAAAAATTTTTCCAGATATTTTTTTGACTGCGGCTCTCGGTTGTCGAGCACATTAATCAGAAAAATCAGCCTTCCTGTCTCTAGTCAAAGTTTCGTTCGCTTTAATTAAAAAACGCATTAGGGGTTGATATTCAGATTACTCAAGATTGTCACGTAGAACGTTGTCGTCTAGAAACTGAAGCTCTTTTGGGTTTGAAAATATCCTGAGGTTAAAATTTTAATGAATCCACGGTGAAGCCGGCGGCGCCTTAGTCAACACCTTCGCCAGATCAATCGAATATATTTTGCGCTGAGAACCTCTTGTTCCGTGGAAAAGTCATTTTTATCGTACGTGTCGAAAACTCCGTGTGCATTTTCATCTGCAATATCTTCTGGACAAGCATGCTGTCGGGCGTTTATTAATAATATATTTTTGCTTCTTGTCGACTCCCTGCGATGACTGACTTAACGTTGAATATCTAAATTTGCTATTCCCTGGAACATCGAAGCTCTTATAAGGCATCAGCATATTTAAATAATGATTGAAGTTAATATGAATTATTTCGTTTTCATATATTCGTTGACTATTTCGACAGCGGGGAAAATTGGTTGCAGCGTAGTATAAAGCCTCTTTTAAACGAAATTTGAAAGTTCGATAAATAAATTCGCTGCTAGGGGAAAAAAAAGTTTGAAATAACCGAAATTATGACATGGATGTAAAATTTCAACATATACTTTTGCCCTGACTTTGCCACAGTTGTATATAGTCAAACACCTTGTTTGTTATTTTTATTCTATTTGTTGTTCTTATTTTTTTTCTGATTCGCTCATCGCCTTCTATCAATCACAACTATTTTATCAACATAGGCTATAATTTTACGAAATTGCCTTTATTTTGTATGCACCCAATCAATTTAGTTGATATCATCATAATCTTATATGCTGCCTCTTTACCTTGATAAAGCCAGGAATAAAAGGCGAAACGTGTCGGAATTCTGTGTGATTTCTTTCTCGCTAAGTACCGCAAGGCCTCCATCAACTTCGTCAAGAAGGGCAGTACAGAGAACTCTCCATGTCTTAACGAAATAAATACAGGCGTAAAAGTAAACGAAAAGTATGAAAAATAATACTTTTCACATTGAACACTTTTTTTTCATACTTTTAACAAAGAAGATATCAATGTACCTAATTGTCACATTGTTTTTTTTAATCGACCTCAGAAATGCTTTACGATTTTTGAAATGGATAAAAATATCAAACAAAATGCCTCTGAGTTACCAACGAGGTTTCTTGCGCCGAAGCATTGGAAAAGGCTAGATTTGTGAAAGAACAATTTTTACATTTTGTATCACCACCACGACAATGCGTCTTCCCACACAAATTTTTGATCAAAAACTCAACGAAAGTCATCAACTCTTATACTCTTCCACTTCGACTCTAATAAGCCCCGTGTGAGTCGACTCTTTTCTGTTCCTCAAACTCAAAGTACCACTTCGTGAAAGACGTTTAGAATCCATAAAACAAGTTTCGCAGAAAGTGCTGAGGGCCATACCAGAAAGTGCCTCTAAGAAGTGTTTCGATGACTAGATGATTCGTTGGCATTAGTGTATCATATCAAATGGGGCCAAATTTGAAGATACAAAATAAATATTTGGATGATTAAACTAACATGTTGTGTTATATTGAACAAAAGCAAATTTCAGTAATGCTACCAGATACCAGGAAAATTGTTTTTGGTAGTTAGATAAGGCATCAAAGTATCTTTTAATATAAAATATAATAAATAGCCTCTTAATTATTTTGGCAGCATTATGAGAAGAAACAGGCATTAAGCAAATTAAAAAAAAATTATTGTTTAAGATGTCGAGTAATGAGCGTGGAGCGATAGTCTATATCTGACCAATCAAATTTCTTTGCTGATAGATAATGCTGGTGTGCATTTTCATTTTCTCCTTTGTTTATATTGCTTATTTGGTATTAGAGAAGGATAGCAGAAAGAAACTTCTTAAATTATCTGCTTTAGTTTTCTGGTTTGCAGTTAATAATTCTACAGTTACAATAATCTTTAAAGTAAAACATTTTATTATTATTATTATTATTATTATTATTATTATTATTATTATTATTATTATT
>JAHWFO010107465.1:1304588-1331058 GCA_023313115.1 Rhysida immarginata | reverse complement strand
TTATTATTATTATTATTATTATTATTATTATTATTATTATTATTATTCCTCTAAGCTCTATGGACCTGGTACGCCGGTTAGAATCAATATACATATATTTTACAACGCAAAATAAATAGTTTCCATAAGTTTTTAGTTAAAAAACTTTAAATATGATCGGTTTCACCGGCGATACCAAATTTTTCGAACTTTTCGATATTTCTAATATAGCTCGTAACGTTTTTTTCAATCTGTTAAGTTCCTAAACGGAGATATTTGGGCACCTGACATTGTTTCTGCGATCGACGTTAGACCCCTTACAAATTCCAGATCAAACAACATATTCAATCTTAAACATAAATGGAGGACCGAAATTAGAAAGGGCGATCATGATTTTAAACTTATTAACAATTTTAATGACATTCTCTCAACTACTAACGTTAAAATCCATACAGATGCTCATAGATCAATTTTCGATTAATTAATTTTGTTTTTTTTTTAATAATTTAGTTTTGTTGTTTATATGTTTTCATTAACGCCGTTTTGGGATTAGACCCGTTGGGAGACAATACGCGTGTATGGGCCTTCGGCTTCTCGGCGGGTTCATTCCCCGTCGCAGTTGTTGTTACTTTATTATTATTATTATTATTATTATTATTATTATTATTATTATTATTTTATTTGTTAAGAAATAAACATAAGTATAACAGAGCCAACACCACCGCTACTCAAAGCCTGAGAGCGAAAATTTCATACATTGTTACATCATCATACCTGGTCATAATTTAGGGCTTATTATTAGTAGAAATGTGATTAAAGATGACTACCTATGACGTTTTAACAATGTAAGACGTTTCCGCGCTCAGGCTTTCTCTTTAGGTGGTGTTGACAGAGCCCGTCAGGAATCGGTATGGTCCGAAGGACCGACAAGTTAGATATGTACTGCGGGCTCTAACCAAAATACAAACAGTGGTAACAAAATTATTAGTAAGCATTAGCTACCTATATAAAAATTAAAATAAAATAGGTCGTCAAGAACAGAAAATTGATCTGAAATTAATTCAATTTTATAAGTTTGCATAATGAGACAACTAGGCTCACCTAGAACTACAAATGTGCAAGCGCAAAACCCTTTAAGAATATCAAAATATATACAGTACATTAACTTATCTATGTTTATTATTATATCAGAGTTATTTTAACATACAGTATACGTCATTATACTTAAGAAATTATATCGAGTATGGATCACTTATAATATATAGATAGATAATTAATATCTGATATAAGTCTGGGACCGATTACCTCCGTGTCGATAGTCGATATGTGTATAACAATAATTGTTTTAACATTTTACAAAATACAAAATACGAGATAGTAGAGCGCATTTCTAAGGGCAATCTTGCTCAACTTTTATCACCAGTAGGCTATAAGAAATACATCGGCGCCGGTAATTAGATTTAGTAAGAACTAGACATATTTCATCGGCATGCCGGGTGAAATGATTATGCTTATACGAAGGGCTTCTCTGCAAATCATTGTACTTAATTTGAATAAGAATTAATTCCTTTTAAGAATTCATATTTTCAATTTCATTGATGAACGTTATTAATCCTATCAAAGTACCACTTTAGTTAGTTTAATCGGTTTCGACGAGTCCTAAGTGAAAATTCCGTTGTCAAAGATTTCTTCAGTCCTAAGCATTTGGAGAATGCCTATCATGAGATTGTGGCTTAATCTCGTTTCTTTGGAAAAGTTTTCTACTTCAATCTTCAAATTTTTTGTATGAGAGGGAAAGAAACCTATTCTGCATATATGTATGGTTCAGGAAAACCAATTAAGAATGATGACTTTTTGTTAATTATTTTTTGCAGCTAAAATTTCCTTAAATTAAAATGTTTACTGCATATTGATAAAATAATCTTTTGCTGTGCCGGATTGATATTTCATTTTTCATTCAAAAACAAAAAGAAATATAATAAAAATTAATAACTTCTCCTTTCCGTTTTTCGATTACGCTTTTTTTTTGTATTTTCCCCTTCAGACTTCCATGAAATTGAATATTCTAAAAGTCTTTTCGAGTCACATATTTATTCCTCACAAAGAATCAATATTTCAGAATCTTTTTGCATAAAAGTACAAACGTTGCCTTCACATTCCAGTTTCATTCTTTCGTTTCGTGAATTTATGATTATTTTTTGGCCTTAAGCTAAGTATTTTCATGACGTCTATACACGAATTTCAAAACATTATTTAAAATTTATTACATACAGTATAAATGTTTATATATTGTTATAGCTAATAAACAAGTCAGGCAACCGAAATGCCCAGGACCGATAGGATTTTAAAGCATTCGAGAATAAAAAGGAAAGTATTTGATTTCTAAAGAAGTCTTTGGTTGTTAAGATTAGATGAGGTTACTAAGGAAGCCCCTGGTTGCTAAGCAAGGCATACTTCTAAGGGAAATGCATAGTTCACACTGATTAAAACTAAATGACAAGTTTAATGCAGAGTGTAGCAATTCTTTATAGATTAGAACATATAAGAATCCTTTAACTTGTAAGCATTCCAGTTTAATGAAATAAGCGTTAATTGTTGAAGCGTTCTGTTTAAGGGTGAAATCTTTCTTCATAAACAATTGCTAACGCTTTTCTACGTAACCATGTACTATTGAAGCGAACGGTTAGCTACTAGCTGTTGTTAAAATTTGCCGAACACAAATTAACTCGGTGGAAGGATGGATCATAATACTGTTCCTATTAACTAAACAGGTGGTGGCCTTACAGTATAACAAAGGGACATCAGGAGTTCCAACTAGTTTGGCCATTTATTCCCGGCTTTGTCAAGGATATCTTAGATTAACTCTTGATAATGAAAGACATAAGTAATTATATCTTTGTCAAGGATATACAAATTAACTCGATAATGAAAGACATAAGTAATTACATGCCATATCTTAGCAATGAAGTTTCCAATGGTTCAATAATGGTATCTTTAATAAAGGCTTAATGGAACCAATTTCGACTATTATTAATCTTAATTTACATTCATTGATGGCACGTCATTCCAATCATTTGATATATTACATACCATATTTTAGTATTGAAAGTTCCAATGAACCATAATGGTTCGCCTATATCCAGGTTTCTTTGAACAGATTTCGACTATCATTAATTTTACCATATATTCATTCATTACACATCTTTCCAAGTTGTTTGATATATTACATGCCATATTTTAGCATTGAAAGTTTCCAAAGGTTCAATAATGTTATAATTAAAACACGCATCATGGAACCAATTTCGACTATCATTAATCTTACGCTACATTCATTGATGGCACGTTATTCCAAATCGTTTAATATATTACATGCCATATTATAGCATTGAAAGTTCCAATGGACCCTAATGGGTCCACTAAACCAGTTGCCTTTGAACTAATTTCGACTGTCATTAATTTTAGGATATATTCATTCACTACACATCATTCCAAGTTGTTTGATATATTACATGCCAAATCTGAGCTTTGAAAGTTTCCCCTGAACCATACTGGTTCCATGAAACCACATACCATTGAACCTATGTCGAGTATCATTAATTTTACGTTAAATTCAATCATGACATGTTATTCCAAGCAGTTTGATATAGTACATGCCATATGTTAACATTGAAAGTTTCCAGTGGACCATAAAGGTACCACTAAACCACATACCCTTGAACCAGTTCTGACTGATATTGACCCTCAAGGAAGACGATCACGTGCCTTCACTTAATTCACAAGCCTTTTCTCTGCTTTAGCTATGGAATGCCAAAGAGAGAACAGCATTTGGCAATGCATAGGCCATTTATACATGGAATTGTATAGTGAAAAACGTGGTCCCCTATATTATTTTTGACCTTTTGAACCGGAAATAGTTCACCGATTTTTTCCACCAACGAACTCAGTCTTCCGATTTCCCTAAGTTGTCGAATGGCGAAAACGGAAGTCGAAAATTCGGAAGCGTTCGAAAGCTAGAGCACCAATAGACAGACGGACGGACGGACGAACAATGTGAAAACATAAGTACCTATCGGTCCTAATAACAAGGTAAAATATAAAATTTTTAGACACATTTGCTAACCTCAAATTTTGGAACATTTTAACTTTAAACTTTTCTTTTTGATAATATTACATAATATAAAATAGTTTTTAATATTTCATTACGTTTAATTTTCATTAGCCTCATTGATAATTAAGAAATTCTGAATAATCATTAAACTATATTGTATTACAAGGACATTATAGCCATATGATGCGAATAAATCTTCATTAAGGGAGCAACACATTCGATAAATATATCGGTTTATCTGATAATGCCGTTTTAATTGTGTAGCTATTGGCAAAGCCTAGTGCCAGTATAGCTGTGCTGCAGAGATCAAATTATATGAGCTAATTTTATTCCATGTATAAATGGAATGTATAATTAACTTCCAATTAAGCAGTTACATCGGGAAATGATGAAAGCGTAACGAATGACAAACGGACCCCGCAACTGGTGGTTAATCAAATTTCGGATTGATCTCTGAAATGTTGAAGGGTTAAAATCCTCTCTGATAGGTTGTTATAATTGTAATGCTTGATATACGATCTACATCTAAATAACTCATTGATTTATCCAATTTTAACGATGGAAATAATTTTGGGAAATCCTGTTATCATTGAAAATGATTTTATAAACTCATCATTCCCCCCCCCCCCGCCTTTATCTTTTTATAATCTTTACTTTTAGATTACTTTCTGGAAGATAAAAAAGCGTATCTTTTAATTAATTTCTAATCAATCAACGAATTGCAAATTATAAGTAAATCAAGCTCAGCAGCTGACAGCATTTCACACTTTAAATGACGTGAGATCAATCCTGGGATCGCCTGGACCTTTTAAAGTTAATCTTTTAATTGGATGGTTTCCCCAACAATAAAGCCAATTAATACATTCTTTGTTACTTGGATACGGAAGTTTAAAAAAAAAAAACATTGTTCATTGGCACAACATCCATCGTTCTTCCTTCACCATCCATGATTCTTTTTTTTAATTGTTCAGAAATCGTGAAAGAATTAAAATTATTCATGTTCTCAAATATTTAAGAAATTCGTACATTTACTGTTTTCAAATACACGTACACTATATGGAAAAAGGTATTCAGATGCATGCTTGGTTTAGATGTTTAGCTTTTATTTTTATTAAATTAATATCTTGTGTGGCTTGCTTTCACTAAATTTTAAAAAACTACTTGTGGAATTCTCTTCCACTCCTTCTCTAAAGCAAACCCGAAAGCAGGCAGTGAAGAAGGTGTATTTTCCAAAATTCTAATTTTTCGATCCAATTCATCCCAAAGGCTAAGTTTCATGTACAACCTGTGACAATAAAGTTCGGTGAATGATGTCATATTGCGAGTGGATTGCTGGCTTACATGAAACAGCAGTTACTATCCTTCAAAGTAATCCCCGTCGATAGTAATGCTCTTCTGGGAACGACTGTACAAGTCCTGGAAACTCCTGGCGTAGTCGTTTTTAGGGATAGCTTTCAGTTGGATCGTATCATTACGTTGGATGTCCGGCCACTTCGGGGAACGTCTTCCACGGTGTTCGGGCCTCCTCGGAACCGTTTAACCACTCATAAACACAATTCAAAGTGATAGCACTTTCTTTATAAAGTGTTGTTACCATTTTATGAGTCTCTTTCGTTCGCTGATCCATTTTGGGTTTTGACCGCGCGCACTACACCTTGACTCTTCAATGTCCTGTTTAAACACGATAAATACATTCGCAGCACTGATTCTCTCAAATTTGTTTAAACATGTTTCGACCTGTCCGGGGAAGAATACGACGTGGCGCACTCTTACGACCGTTAGCACTATGACGTCATTCAGTGCGGCACGGAGCGTTATCCTGCTGGAAATGATAAAAGTCTCCACCGAAGAATTGCCATAGAGTAGGGAGCATGGAATTGTCCAGAATGTACAGGGTGTTGCATAAAACTACAGGGGAGTTTAACGGGAAGCCTTCCCGCTAGATTGCCGGGGCCGGCCCGGTCGATTGACAGAATGGTTTGGTTGTTTTATTAGAATTTTTGGCGTCGACTACTAAGGTCATTTTGCGCCTTTTACACAAGTTATATCTATACGCCCGGGACGAACATCCATGCCCACGGCGGGATTCGAACCCACGACCTGGTGTACTCGAGAACTAGAAAGTCTACGCCCTAGCCCTCTCGGCTACCTGGCCGGCGATTAGCAGAATGGTCATGCCCTTTGCCAAAAAAACAAGTTTAACAAAATAAAATTACCCAATTATCATTTGATGTCGAGCCGGCCCCTGCAATCGAGCGGTTAGGCTTCCCGTAATACTGCCCTGTAGTTATCTGCGACACCCTGTGCAGGTAGTTCGTAGATTTCATATCTTCACTCAATACAACCAATGGCACAAGTCCAAAACACAAAAAACAGCTCCAAATCATTACAGACCCTCCTCCAAATTTCGCCGTTAGGACGATATAGTCTGGATGGAATCGTTCTCCAAGTAGTCGTCGCACCCATACGAGTCCATCTGATTTCATAAGTGTAAACGCGGTTTGTCGCTTTACAAAATGGCTTCCACTGTTTTAAAGTCCAGGAACGGCGAGCTAAACACCCCAGTTCAAAGGTCGTTTAGCGTTTACAGGAGTGATGTAGCTGCTCTGCCATGAAAACTTAATGAAACACGAGGTCCGGTGGCGTTTTCAACTTCAGATATTACATCACCTGCAGAAAACTGGCGTGATTTTCCGACCATTTGTGTCAAGATTCACCGAGCACAATGCGTCAGTTTACGAGGCCTGAACAGGATGCGATTTTGTATTAGTTATGTCACTGGTTTTCCATCTTCATCGGCTACTGTCGATTTTGGAATCTCGCAGTTCCTCGAATTGAAACATTGCTGATATGGCGGCACCAAATCACCATACCTCGTTGATACTCTGTTAGCTCACTTCCGTGTAGCATTGTGTTATTCCATCTAATATGGGCGTATCCAAAGGGGGGAGGGGGGAATGGGAGGATTTGTCTCCCCCTTAATCAAAGAAATCTATATAAAAATGCTAGTTTTTTTGCAAAAAATAAGATTACACGGCGAAAGCTTAGATTATTGGAGTAGTCTTTAGTTTACTTTTACATATACTTTTCTCACATATGTATTTGACTTTCCCCTCCCCAAACATCTATGCCAACTAACTAATTTTGTAATAAGGAGACCCGTCTTATATATGGGGTTTGTAATTTGAATCGCAAACAAAATTTGCTTGTTTCTTCAGGTGTCCGAATAATTTTTTCCATACGGTGTATCTGGGGAACACCTTAAACGCAACCATCCAATTTTTTAATGAAAAGCATTTTTAAATTGCAAATAGAGTAATTAAAGATGAAACTTAATTGATCTTGAGGCGATGCTTTAAAACGATAACGCTGAAGCTGCAAGATGGATAAATGGATAAGGTTATTTCTCTAATTCCACTGAATGATCATTTACACTTATGACCGGGCATGTTTAAAAGTGTGCTCTTCCTTGTCTTGGACAAACTACCGGTTGATAGCACTAGGTAAAATGCCCACACAATTTATTTGCTGTAACAACTATATGCCGCCTTTCAAGCTGCTCAGCGATTTCCAGACTAGTTTATTATGAACGGGAAAGACGTTTTCAGTATCATCACTTATAAAAAACTTAATAAACATCGAGCTTCTTCACTCTGTTAATGCCTTGACGGCCAAGTGATTCGGGTGGGTTGGTCAGCGCTGCACTATTTCTTCCAGAGTAGTAAATTTCGTCGGGCTTTGTTGGCCGTTTCCAGTGAACACCAGACTTCTTCATGGCGGTGATGAGTAATTTCGTCTTTCCCGGACAGAATTCTCCCTCGTATTTTACCAGAACGTTCTGTCCCACAGTGAGATTCTGGAGACTACTTTCAGATTGTGAGCATGTTATTGAGGGAGTGGGCTCATCGTCTAACTCGCTGAGTTCCCTCGCTATCGTCAGTTTCGTGTAATGATAAAGCAGTGCTCCTGTCACTGCTGGTGCTCTCTCTTCTTTGTTTCTCCTGTCGCGGTTTTCGCTGTTGCGTTTGCGCATCTTTTGCGAACAACATAAAATAATTGAAATCACCCGTGCGCAGCTTTGGACTATAAAAGAAAACATGCAGTATTCAATATACAGGGTGAGTCAAAAGTTTTGTTACCCCTCAAACAATTTCAAAACAAGTGGAGATATAACAAATCTGTTACAGTCAACATATAGGAAGTTGGGTAGAGGCTAAACAATGGTAGTGTCAAATTTTGATCTTTGATCTCACCTTGAAATTTGTAATTTTGTAACTGGTAGAGAAAAATTTCCAATTGTGCAGTTGTAGAGCTCAAAACGCTGATTTTAACAACAACAACAACAAAAATTTAAAAATTAGCTTAAAAATAAAGCCACTACAACAAAATGAAATTTCTGTGCTCAAGCTACATTTTTGTCAATGAATGAAGTGCTCATTGTGGTTTCCTTCTGCAGCAATGCATAACTGTGCACGGTATTTCACAGAACCCTCACATTTAACATCATGTGTTCTGTACATTATGTTGCTGATGCTGGTACCTCGTCCTTGATGTATCCCCAAAGAAAAAAAAATCAAGTGGTGTCAAATCAGATGAACGTGGTGGCCAATGAACTGAACCTCCTCGGTCAATCCTTCGATATGGAAACATGTCACCCAGTCGTTGACATACAATGCCTGCAAAATGGCAAGACCTGCGCCTTAACCCTCTCGACCACCTAGCCGACTGTAGTGTGTTTATTTTTAATCTTTTTTTTTGTTAAAATCAGCGTTTTGAGCTCTACAACTGTACAATTGGAAATTTTTATCTAACTGTAACCGTTACAAATTTACAAATTTCAAGGTGCAAAATTCGAGGTGAAAGCTGACACCACCATTGTTTAGCAACTACCTAACTTCCTATATGTTGACTGCAACAGATTTGTTGTATCTTGTTTTGAAATTGTGTGGGGTTAACAGACTTTTGACTCATCCTGTATATACTTGTCGGTATTAAAATATGCACACTTTGTTTCTGGAGTGCGAAAGTATCCGCAGCAACGAAGAGACTTGAAAATGTGCCTATAAAAAAATGCTGTCGCAAAATTGCAATAGAGATCGGTAGTTAAGGTGCCAGTAATCGCAGAGCAAATTCAAACAGC
This sequence comes from Rhysida immarginata, assembly GCA_023313115.1. Taxonomy (NCBI): domain Eukaryota; kingdom Metazoa; phylum Arthropoda; class Chilopoda; order Scolopendromorpha; family Scolopendridae; genus Rhysida; species Rhysida immarginata. The sequence continues at coordinate 1,321,831 of JAHWFO010107465.1, read as the reverse complement.
TAAGTTTTACGGTATTTCTTTAATGAAAAATTCTTAATGTTGTGTTTATACTGCGATAATGATAAAAATATAAAATATGAGTAAGTATAAAATATAAGAACACTAAACTAGTGATATTATAGGTTAACACTTGAAATGGAAAGATTGGAATAGAAAGCAATCTAAGTCTTAGAATTTCTTAGGTTACTCATTCGCAGAACAATAACAATAATTGCTCCAAGCCATCGGATCCGATATTAGAAATTGCTTAGAGAGACTTCGATAAGAATCATCCAAAGTAAATGACAGCAAAATGACCTCTCTTAATCTATTCGGACATAAGGGATATTCTGTATTGGTCTGCAAGAAAGTAAACAATTGCGTTCTCTATAATGCTATGTTGAGAGACGTTTGTTCAGAGATCCAAATCAACATCATTCTGAAATCGATCCTTTATGAATGGGAATCGTTGTCCATGCGAATTAAATATAAGTTTTATAAAAGAATCAGTTCTATGTGCGTTTTTGCCTTTAATAGTTTTTACACTGCTATACATTAATGCTGCTAGTGTTAAAAAGTATAATGTTTTTCGATTCTATGTAAGAAAGAGAAACATTGATTTATATGCAGAAAAAGTTCAATTAAAAATAGGATTTGTGTTTGGGAGAAGTAAAAATATATTTCACTCGTAAATTTATGACCAAAACACGCACACATAAAACGCAACCGAGAAAATGTAATGTAATCCAAGCAATAATGTTGTTCATACGTTTTATGCAAGATATCGAGAGAGAGAAAAAAGTAGGAAGGAAGGCGGTTTAATAAATAAATCGTACCCAGAACGATATTGAGAAATTCCACATTATTTTGAATTTTTCATTTGTGTGAATGTAAAAGAAATACACATTATTGAAAATTTTCAATTTTGAAGGCAAATTCCGTCTTCGGGTTTTTTTTCCCTCCCGCGAACGGATTCTCTTTAATCTTTCTGCTTATTTGCACAAAACAACAATTGATTTGGCGATGAGATGAACGAACTTTAGCGAAGCAACGTCTTCCTTCGATCGGCAATCTTTGCTCGGCCTCCATTCCTAGTATTACTGGAGCAGAGCAAACACTTTTAAATGTTCTGCAAAACATTTAGTCCATTGCTTCCAAATTGATTTTTCCAACTCCTCACCCCAGTCCCTCCCTCCGACGATTAATTAAACATTGGCAAAAGCCGCTGTTTACAAAATTCCTCTTGGCATTTTAAATGGAATACAAACAAGTTTGTCTGACATTTAAGCTTGCGGTGGAATGCATCACGACACTGCCTTATTTTTGCCTTGTTTTGGAATTATTATTATTTAGGAGATAAATTTAGCGATGAAAATGTTGATTTTAAAATGTAATCTCGTGTTCATCTTCTTTATCCTAACCGCAACTCGTGTAATTTCTCTCTCAAGAGAGTTTTAACATTCTTGAATCAGTAACTTCGCAATGTTTCTGACATTTTCTGGCATAAAAAGCTAAAAAATGAAATTTTCGTTTTGAGAATTCAAAATATTTTTGTTATTATTTGACTTTATTCACTGAAAGTATAAAACCTTCTCCGGGTTTCCTTTGAAAATAAATTTTCTTCAAACCGTTGAAATAGCTTTTGACCATTCTCCTGTAAATATCAATGTGACTCGGGTATCATGCGAATGTATCTAATTTTCTCAGCCAAACTAATATCGATAGAAAAATAAATTACTCATGCTACAAATTTAAGGCTTTCCTCTGCAAGATAAATGCATAACAGTGTTTCGCTTGCTTATAATTTGATTGCAGTCATTCTACAGACATGTTCTCAAACTCATTACTGAGTATCGTTGCACATAACACAAACTTCATATCTAGCTTTGTTGCCATGGATTGCCACGTGTTTTTATTCATGATTTGAATGGCCACAGTGAGTTTCCTCTTTAAGTCGTCCAGGCCCTTCGGTCTTTGGCCATAGACAATGCCCTTGATATGACCTCACAGAAAGAAATCTGGTTCGAGAAGTTGGGAGGCCATGGTATGAGCCTTCTTCACCGCACTAATTATCTTAAACATTACATTCAGAAGGTGGCGAACTAGTGCAGTGGACTTTTATCGTGTTTTTAAATCTGTGATGTGAAAGGAATTGTAAAGTTATCCATTCACAACCCATGATTCCAAATTTTTAATTTTCATGTAGCTTTTTTATTATAGAATTGTATTTAGGCTTGGTGCAGTAATGTACTTTTTTTTACAACAATGCTTAGTTCTTTTCACATAGCATGCGTTGCTTGCTGTGGCCAGGCACGTTTCGTTTTTTACCGTGGAAGCAACAGTAACGGCCTGTTTGGATCGACACTTCATCATCAGACAGAAGCCAGTTCTCTTCGTTGACCATTACAAAGGTCTACAAAAAATGTTTTTTGTTTGCTGACTGGAATGTTAGAACCGATTTTGATTATATTTGATGTGTTGAGTGCAAATATGAAAACAGTTTCTCTCTATCAGCTTTAGTTTTTGAGATACAGTGCCACTAACTTAACATTCCAGAGGTGGCACGGGTGTTTGTAACACGGGTGGTGGCGCGCGGTCTATGGGACCGCATTTTGAAACTACTTTTTTTAAGTTCAAAATTGTAATTCATGAATATTTTTTATCAGTCACTTAATTTACCTCATAAAACTTTTCAATATTATCTAAAAAACACAACTTTTAGAAAGAAATTTAAAACCCCTTCTTTTTCTGTCAAAATTAGACATGAATATTTCAGGAAAGGCATTTATAAAAATAAAATAGTTGAAAATTGACACTCTGCGTTATTTTTAATTTTCATAAAAGAAAATCATTATAAAATTTAATAATAGCAATCACTTCTCAGAGGTTAAAAATGCCTATATTTTTATTATAAAAAAACTGTAAAAAAATTTTTCTCGATATTCAAAATTATTTTATTCAACACTAGTTCTATTCTATGAAATTATTTTATTCTATGAAATTATATTTGTAGAAGAATTTATTGCTCTTGAAATTCAGAAAATAGCATTAGTATACTTGCATTATTATTTTCCGTTCGCTCCAAACATTTGTTTTCAAATAAAAGTTTCTAAGTAGGAAAATATTAATAAACAAAAAATATATTGGAAATTAACTGGTGAATATGTTTAGGTAATAAAAAATTAAAAAGAAGAAAAAGAAAATGACTTTTACATCAATTTATTTTAATAACGAAGTTGGTGGCGCGCGGTCTCTGAGACCACACGTCCTGTGTATGTGAATCTAGGGAAGAAATCGTGGTTTATGACATATTGACTTCTAGAAAGGTCCAAGTTGGGAGAATACAGAAGTAGTCATTTGTTTCTTTTAAATTTATAAGAAGATATTCACAAAGATAACACGCCATCTTTGGAGTGTTAATGCGCTTTTACTATTTGATATAATAGGCCTGGGAAAAAGTTCATGGCGTTTCTTCCTGATAGATGGCCACGAATTTTACTAAAAAAGGCCAAAATTATCAGCGCCTTTATCTAAAAAGAGCGTACCTTGGATACTTTGGCGTTAAGCTTGGTGACCAAGACGAAATGTGGGCACCACACGTTGTGTATAAAATTTGTACGGAACACTTACAGCAATGGACTAATGGACAAAGGAGAAGCCTGAAATTTGGTGTGCCGATGGTTTGGAGGGAACCCAGAAACCACATTGATGACTGCTATTTCTGTAATTTGCGACATTGATATCTCAAAAACTATACCTGATAGAACAAAAATGAAGTTATTTTTGAATTCTACACCCTAAAATTACCTAAGAAGACTTGAAAAATCGCCGGCCCCAGAATGCGTGTTGACCTGTGTTATCATCAGGATGGACCCTCTACACCCATCGGCAGGACTTACCCGTGTTGTCAAAGTAACAAACTGAATATTTAAACTTTATATATTCTGTGTTTTACCATACTATTTTTTTTCGTAAAAAGGTTTTCCTTCTGAGATTGTTATCGCCAGTAGTTGTTGCTGCTGAAATGAAGTCTTGTCATTTATTCCTCATCCTCATTTTATAATCTTTTATGAATGCTCTTGACATTCCCGTGTCGCAAGATCCATAAAAATAATATTGGATAGTTTAAGTTATATGGAGAGTTTATTGGCGTTATCTTTAATACCAACGCATTAAGTCCGCTTAAACTTTGTGAATTGAAGATTATTTGTCCTTCAATTGTTGTATGATGTTCTGAGAAATAGTGTCGGTTTTGGCTTCGCTCTGTTTGTAGTATTTCAATATGTAATTCTTTTTATATATCTTAAAATAAAACACCAACTGTTGAGTTACTTTTACACTCACTGAAATAACACTATCCTTAATTTATTTTTCTTTAGCTATTCTTTAAATAATTAAAAATTAGTTATTGAGGCATTTAAACATTGGAAGTTCAATAAATGAATTAAATTTTGTACTATCATTATCGATACGACCAACAATGAGATTTAAAATTTTTTCCATAGCTGTTTCTTGCAACTGCGATAGCATTGCCAACGAATTGTTTCCTCTGTGAAGAAAAGGCCCAATGACCCAGTCCTCATGATAAATATACCATCTATCCGACGCAAAATGAAAATTAGTGTCAATGTAATCGCGCAATAAAATACCAGAGTTATAAGCAAGTAAAATGTCGTCATGCATATGTAGACCCCCTGTGTATTGTTTAGTAAAACGCTAAAAAAACGACTTGTCTTAAGAACAAAAAGTATAATTGAATACTTGTACTTGGTTGAAAGAGACTACGCTGCCCTACGCTGCTTGGTTGAAAACTATTTAGACACACTTCTTCAAGTACCATTTTATGAAAATGATGCAATCAGTAACATGATGGACCATCCTTTGGTGCAACACAAGCAGGAAGGCTGTCGTCAAGTTTTTAACGCTTCTCTGGCGAGACACCTTGCCACTTGGTCTTTAAATAATTCAGTAACTGTTGAGGAATAAGGCAGCCATGAGTGAACTACGTCTTCGTTGAACGCCTTTGGTAAACACCATTGTCTTGCTAGAAGAAGTACTCTAAAACATTGCCAAAAAAATTCTGGCTTCGCACCAAGAAGTTGATTTTCCAACATGTCTTGATAACTTGGGACATTAAGTCGTACGTCATCATTAGTTATGGGTTCCACCCCTGCTGCACAGAACTCACACAACGATCCTTCCACTAGACTCTTCACTGTGTTCACTAACACTCTTGATCGTATTTTTTTCTTGATCACAGCAGATCCACACACGTCACTCAGAATGCTGATGGGTTTCATTGTTCCACATAACCTCTGCCCAGTCACAAAGTCCAATGGCGACGCTCCTTAGACCATCTCAGACTACGAAAAGAGAAATACGGGGGATTCAAAGAGCACATCTCATGAAGAACATGTGAACTGATGGACCATAATGAACAGGCGTCTGGGTCGAAGCGAAGGAATCCAGCATGGGAGTTGAAACCATAAAAATAGGGGTGTGCGGATATTTAGGCAGGATAGTGTATGGTGAACATTCACAGAAAATTGTGCGTTATGTAAGAAAGTTGTGTATTCGATAAGTTTATCGTTGAAGCTTCGAGAAGTAGAGACAAAGATTTGCATGAATTATCAGCATCCTGCTACAGGCACCAATCTACGGTACTTGTATTGAACTTCAATGATGCTATTATTCATGAGATTGGCGCATCACTCGACATGGCTTTCACTCACAAGGACAGTGCCCGAACCGTTACCACGCCGATTTTGAACAACTTTGCCAAGATGTGCTCGTGAATGTAGAATACATGTTTGGGCTTTTAGGGTTCCAGTCACCTAGGCCCGAGAAGTGGGGCCTCAAAATCCCAAAAATTGAAAGTGCTCAGATTGCTCCAGTATTAATAAATATATACTGGAAATGAACCTCCAAACATCAGGTAATGATTATTTCAATGAAAAAATGGAAGGAAAAATTCTGCGACCTGGATTCGAACAAGGAACCTCGAGTTTCATATGCTCGACGCTTCCACCAATTGGGCCAACGCAGACACCTGGACAGCCATGCTGTCATATTGGAGGTTCACCTGTGAGTTCGTCAACTTTTTGATGGGAGAAATCTCGATCTGTGAGCCACCTGCCCGCCTCCCATTGGGCTTTCAACCTTGACAACATGGCCCAATTGGTAGAGGCGTCGAGCATATGATACTCGAGGTTCCTGTTCGAATCCAGGTCGCAGAATTTTTCCTTCCATTTTTTCATTGCCCCTGTATTGTTACCCAAGTTACCCCTGGGGATGTGCCCGTACAGTCGTGCAATCTGTATTTCAAAGGGCCCATCCAGTTTCGTAAAATCGATTTCGGATCGACCTTGTCCTACCCTTCCCGGTGGCCCGGTAGAGCTGGAAAGCATAGTATATACGTAGGACCATTAGGCCACTATAACCAGCAGATACCAGCACCGCAGCTTCAACCAAGCCGGTAGAAAAAATTTAAATTTTATTGACTCCCCAGTCTGCCCCACCCTCCCCGGCGACCCAGTAGGGCTGGAATCATAGTAGAGATGTAAAGTAGGGAGCATAAAAATTGGCAAAACTGCAGTATTTACATAATGTTAAAGTGCATGTAAAATAATGACCTTATAACACCCAAAATCGGTGAATGGGTTCATTATAAACGTAGATAGGGCAGGTATATCGCATTGAAGCCTTATAACTAACGCAAGGTTGTTGCATAGTTAATTTACGGCTAATATGAGCAATGGAGCAGCAGAATAGAAACACACTCTGAGTTCTTTGGGAAAGTGACATCGGTTATAGATAGGAGACCAGTGAAAGATCAGGTATACCTTTGAGAACTTGTTACCGAATAATGAAGAAATTGTATTTAGGAGAAGACATCGAACGCAAGGCTGAATCAGGTAGTCCCAAGGTACTAGAGGACTTAGTAAATGTGCTCTTGCCAAATATGGCCCAACAGATTTCAACGTCTGGTAGAAGAAATCTGGGACAATATGTCATTTGATTGTAGAGTCGTTTTTCGATGGCATGCCCAGCAGATTGCAGGAGTGCTTGCAAAAACAGGGAGGGAAGATCAAGAAATGATTTTATAGCACACATTATTGTCAAATGTTGCCGGTACATAATGATATCGTACTTGTATGGATGTCATGTTTCCTTATATTAAAACGCTTGTTTTGGTTCTTGCCGATTTTTATGCTCCCTACTTTAAGACCACTGGTGCACTATAACCACCAAATACCAGCGCCCCAGCTTGGTTTTGGCACACTAATGGTCCTACATACAGTGCTTTCCAGCCCTACCGGGCCACCGGGGAGGGCGAGACAAGGTCGACCCATAATAATGTGATATTTTTGAAAATCGATCTTACGGAACTGGATGGGTCGCTTGAAATTAAATTGCACGATTGTAAGGCACATCTCCAGGGGTGCCTTGGGTAATAATACTGGGGCAATCTCAGCACTTTCAATTTTTGGGATGTTGAGATATTGGGACCCTATTTCTCGGACACAGGTGGCTGGAACCCGAAAAGCCCAACCATGTATTCTACATTCACTGAGTACTATATGCTGGCAAAGTTTGATCAAAATCAGCGTGGTAACAGTTCGGGCCATCTCCTTGTCAGTAATAAGTCTGCCACAGGAACCAATCGCAATAATAAATTTGACTGTGCTCTCTGTTGTCCATATAATCCTGATTTGTCTATATTTGATTTTCAACTTTTTGGCCCATTTAAAGATGCACTGCGCGAGACAAGGTTTAAGATGGGCTGGATGGTGCTGCGTGATTCCTGCGGCGAGAATATGACTTAGTAAACAAGATAAGACCCGTTAAGGCAAGGAATGCATTGGGTTATTAAGGTCTTACAAGTTGTATCATTCATATTGCTGCGAGTTATATTCATCGTTTTGAATATTTAGTTTCCAAGGAAAAAATGTTATTCTTATTGTTGATCCAATAGTGCTGACTATTTGGCGCTAATTTTGACGTGGTGGTTGAAAGCATTTGTCGTGGAAAAGGATTATAAGGATGATTGGAAATATGTTAAGTGTTTCAATAAAATTTACAAATCATAATCTATCTTGATTCAAAAAAAGATCATTCAAGGAAAACATCAATTTGTATTTTCCTAGATTAATTGCTGGCTTTTAATACAAAATGATACTTTAAAGTCTAGTAGAATCGATTAACATGCAATTTTCAATTGCCAGTCAACTGATCCTAGCTCTGAAGTCTTAATGTGTTAATTGCCACATAACACTTTTATAAAATTGGAAAGGATCCTCGAATATGAAATGTAAATATAAAATCATGTGGTAACAGGACCATTAACTTCCTCACTGAATCTTATTTAAGGATGTATGAAATTTTCATTGCTTGTAAATTCGGTTAAGGTATTCAACACACTTCGGTGTAGAAAATCTCATTAGAGTTCCAAAGCGCTGGAGATAAAAATTTAAAATTCGTTTTGCCTAATGCTACTTAGAGCAATATGATTCCAAAATACGTTACCTTTATGCGAATTTTTAAGAAAATCCTGTTACCCGTAACTGAATATGCAAAATGAAATTAAATAAATTCCTTGAATTCTATCTGAAATTATAACTAGGAACTAAATTAAATTTCTTAGTAAAAAAAAGACGGAAAAGTACTGCTCAAAAACGATTTATTTCAACTTTCAAAGGAGTCGGGGAAAGAAAAAATCAATTTCAAGATTTTCAAAGAAGATAGGTTTCTTGGAAAATAAGATTTCTTATCAGTTTTAATTAAAAACATCCCGAAACGTTAAAAGCAGCAAAATTTAGTAAGTTCTACACAACTAAATAGAAATAGCATGATTTTACTACAGATAACGTATATACACAAAAACTTTGAATAAATCAAATAGCGCTTTTGGAGTTCCACAATAGGCTAGACAACTCTATTATTAGCCAAAGATTGGCCCTAGACACATTGCCTTCTAATTGGTTCGAAAACAACCGATAGGTCGATCAATAATGATTAACACTTCAGTGTTGGGAGAACAAGGAAGTGTCACTTTCTTTAATCAGCTACCTAGACTGGCTTCTATCGACTGAAAGATAGAGAGAGAGAGATTAAAGAGGAGAGCACAGAAGCACGTAAACGAACTCAGCGTTTATGTACCGTCTTCATAGTTATAGAAATAAACTCATTCATGATGTTATAACGTATAGAAAAAAGATCTCCGCTGGAAGAATGCTTTAAAGAGACCTTTAATAAAACTGCTTTCCTCTGTAATAGATTTCTCATCTTTCAACGTGCGGTTTGTTTCATCTTTGTCAGATTGCAATCCTTAAAAGCTTTTAATTAAGCTGTAATCTCTAAATCGGATAGTAAACTAGTTCTGTCGTGAAAAGTTGTTAATTGGGGTGATTGATGTTGTATTTCGGGCATTATCTCTTTACTAATTTGTTTGTTATTAAATTAAGCTTTATTTAAATTAACGCGAAAATAATGTGCTAAATAAATTTGAAGTTCTAATTCACCTAATATCGTTATCGAAAATTACAGATTTTTGTAGAAAACCTAAAGCTCTAAAGGAAATATTTTTCACCTATCACAAATCGAAATTACAAGCACCATCTTTTTAAGCTGAAACGATCGCAAAACAAAGCAGAGACATTCTAGCAGCAAAGCTTCTGATTCTAATAGAAATGGAGACGTTACAATACATTATACAAGGTGTTTCTAAATTATCTCCCGTATTATACATGTTTAATACTCAAAAACTATTGCAGATTTTAACGTGATTTTTTTTTTCACAAAAAAACACTCAGTGAGTTGATAATGAAACACGCGGTTGGCGCTTTGTACCATTATTGGCGCGTTGTTCCATGTTCCGCGAGACGCAGTAAACAATGACGGGTGTTCAAGAAAAAGCTCAGTGCGTGTTAATGCTTGAGGAATTAAGCTGTGGCATGAAAAATTTTAAAATACACGCATCTTGTTACACAAAAAGGGTGCTGGCAGACCTTCAGCGACATAGAGAGTAGAAAAGCTCAGGGAGCGTTCGATCGTAGTCCCCGTAAATCACTTCGCCAAGCGGCTCGTAAACTAGATATGCCAATGGCATTCGTACATAAAATAGTGAAGTACCGCCTTCGTCTTACACCCTACAAAGTCCATGATGATGCATGAACCAGATGACCAACCGACGCGCAAGAAGTTTGCTGAGGACATGCTCCAAAAAACTGACAATGATCCCAACCTCCTTGAGGACATTTTGTTTTCTGATGAGGCAACATTCCATACTTCCGGAGCAGTAAACCGACACAACTGCCTCATTATGGGCTCACAAAACCCCCACGTTCTAAGGTAGCATATACGCGACAGCCCAACGGTTAATGTTTGTTGCGGTTTAATGCAAGATCGAGTAATCGGACCTTTCTTTTTCGCTGAAGACACCATTACCGCTGCAACCTACCTAGATGTGCTGGAGAACCAAGGTTTTTAAAGAGGTGGCGGCCTCTATCGGGGTGGTCGATGGTCATTGGCTACTGACGTGTGAAGTCACCTGGAAGGTTTGGAGCAGCTGAACGCCATAGAAAACTATAGAGAATAGCGGTGGGGGCCCCCTTTTCCAGCCTATTTCTATTAGTTATCATCGTGCCAAGGTTTTATAGATATATTTTATTAGGATAATATGTGTTTAAAATTCAGAGATTGCACATAAAAGGTTATTTATATACATTTGAGACTGAAATACAAAAGCAAATCCTTACTGCAACAGCGAGGCCATCTCGTCAAAGCAATCCTTACATGTCAAAACGATTAACCTTCTACAGTATTCAATCATTTAGCATTAAGTGCCAGTACATTCTTAAAACATCTGCCGATACTTGTATGGTTGTAAAAAAAAAAAAAAAAGGAAAAAAAGTAATATCTACACACCCGATTGCTTTCTGTTTGAGCCTGAACACTTTCGTTTTACTCAAATTACAATGGACGAGAGTAAAAGCGTATCCCACGTCGTCGTTTTTCCGAACGTGATTAAATGAATCCATTGAACAGTTTAAATACTTGGTACGAGTGAAGGAGGTGAAGATGAAAGCGAAGCGTGCTTTATTTTATTTTCCAAACTTCTCTCGCAGGTTTCGAATTTTCTTTTAAAATTCGATCATCTCGTAGTGCAATCTGTTGGATTTTTGCGTTTTAACATTCGTATCAAGAGCACATTAATTAGGAATTCGGCTCTTTTTCATTATATAAGGGGGGTGGCGGTGTGCGTATATTTGCTCGTATCTATTGCCATAAAAGAATAAATGCATGGAAAGAATAAATGCATATTATAAATCTACACCAGATTATAATATTGGGCTAGAACTAATAAAAAATTGCGTATATTAACAAAAGCACAAGGAATTCCAGCCATCTCAGCTTTTCTTATGTTAAGAAATACAAATCGCCTGGTTCAAAACTTCCAGGTGACGTCGCAATCCCAGAAGGCAATGCGAGTGCTTTTGCGAGAAATCGGCCGATACAGGCCACCTTCTTTTTAACAACCTTGCTGGAGAACTACCTGATTCTATAGGTGGAAGAACTGCAGCCCAACATAGTCTACCAACAAAATGGAGCACCTCCTCACTGGGGCCTGCAAGCTAGGCAGTGCCTTGATACGAACTGTCCAGGACGATGGATTGGAAGTGGTGGGCCTTCCAATCCCTTGGCCCCCTCGCTCACCCGATGCAAACCCTCTGGATTTTTTCTTCCGGGGATATGTGAAAGACAGACTATGCAAGACCAACGTTGATGACATTGTAACTCAAAAACAGAATGATTGAAACAATCGCTGAAATCACCCCCAAAATGCTAGCCCGAACATGGGAGGAAATCGAGTTTCGCTTTAATTTGCCCCCTTCACGCCATAAATGGGGGGCAAATTGAAATTTAATAATGTATTCTAAGAAACTTTTTGAGCTTTTCTTTGTGAATAAAAAAAATCACGTTAAAATCTATAATAGTTTTTGAGTAATAAACACGTATAATACGGGAGATAATTTAGGAACACCCTGTACTTGTCAAGAAACTGCTAGTTTTGCCATTTACTCCTGCCTTTATTAACAGACAAATAAAACATTTGAACAGGTGAAATGTACATTTGTTCGGATTGGACGAAAGCATCTTCAACAATTATCAGTGAAGTTACCTCGTACGAGAGGTCATCTACAATCTGCGACAGAAAATAAGATATATTCAATTTGCCACTCAAGATATGTAAAGATCAGGATATCGCATTTTCCAATAATAGAGATCGAAAAGTTTGCTAATATCTTTTAAAGCCTATATCTAGAAAAAGCTACGGTGTCCAGTGAATATCTCAGTACCCCCCCCCCCCCCACCAGAAATAAGCCTCTGGGGTTGTGGTTACTTAGGGTTTGAAGAATTAGGAGACACAAAATCCACTTAACCACAAAAAACAGACACAGTATCCATTGACCACAGGAATTGGGAGACAAAATCCACTTAACCACAAGAATCAGGAGACATAAGCTGTCTGATAGAGGCTAAATTTCTGTATTAAGAGAATGTACCAAGTCGATTCGTGAAATTGCTGCTTTTCGCAACAGACCAAAAAATATCATTGGTCTGTTTTTGAAAGCAGGCGACTCAAAATCAGCAGCAAAGAACCAAAAGTTGATGCTCCGTGAGAAAAGATTCATCATCCAGGAGGCGAACTCATCCAAAATTGCCACGGGTGTTGCTCTTCCAGTGAAACGCAAAGCTGTTTAGAAAGTGTTAGCAGCACAAAAATACCAAAAAAATGTCTAAACCACATTTAACAGCTTTGCATAGAGAGAAGCTTCTAAAGTGGGCCAAGAATCCCATGACGTGGGATAATGAATTGATGAGGTACTGTTTACGGACGAAAACAATTCAATCTGAATGTACCCGATGAGTTAGTTCAATGTTTCGTCCAAAATAAGCTCGAAAATTTTATTAGATAGTAAGCCTCATAAAAATAACGTGACTGATTTGATTATATAGCCACAACCAAGGCCACCTTGATTTCTCTCTAACAGGCCTGTTACGTTGCCCAATCGGCTGGAAGTCAATTATTACAGTTTTCCGACACTAGATCGCTTTCGACGTACCCTTTCTGAACGAACAAACTCAACTATATTAGTTCATTTTTGCAATAAAAATATACAGAAAATTTTCATAAATTTAAGTTAAAAATGAAATGGAGCTTTTCCGTTTTCTATTCAAGAATTGAGGAAAAAAGTTCTCAGAAGGGGTAGGTAAGAGCCTCCTAGTGTTAATTTTGAGGCATTTCACAATTTCCAGCGAAACATGGAAATTCAAAGGATGTAACAGGCCTGTTAGAGAGAAATCAAGGTGACCTTGCCCAAACTTTCTTATTTCAATTTATACCACTAGGTAGCAATCAGTAATTTCTTTATCATCGTATAGCCATTGAATCATCGTATAGCCATTTCTTTATCAATGTAATTTCTCAGCTGTAGACAAAGTGTTTTTGGTGTTCTAGGATGTTTATCGTGAATATTACAGCCGCTTACATATAGCAGGTTCTCCCTTGAACTTTTATTATTCCGTTATATGTTGTTTATTATTGATCACTTTATAATTTATTGTTAGTAAGTTGGTATCAACACTGGAAAGACAACTACGTATATTCTGCAATGTCCAGCAAAAAAATGACGCATGACTGAGAATTCTTCTATTTAAAGTGCAAAACCATTTTGCAATGAGCTTCCAGTCATGCAGTACACAATGAATGTATTCAACTTGGAAATGACTATTTGCAGTCAGATTCATGTAAATTTTAATATTTTTATAATTATCATAAGATGAGTTAGGGTCCATGTTGCAGATAATCAATAAATGGAGACAGGGTCTGCATGCAACAAAATAAACTTTAATGTGGAGACGCGTTTCAGTCAGAGATTATCATCAGTCTGTGATTGGTTTTGCTCGGGATGTCATGCTTGAGTCCCTTGTTTCATCGTCTCCAAATTCGATCCCTGTTAGCATGATGAAGCTAGGATGTGGGTTAAATTTTGAGGTAACTTGTGGTTTCTTCTTATTATGCTGTAGGCGCTCTAGCTTTTTAGTCATCCTGATATTGACTCAATGTTTCCTATTATGCTCATGGCTGTGGTGGATGACATATTTTCGGTCATGCGCCGATTAATTCTCCTCTTTTTGTTATGGAAGAAATTCAGTTCCCTCCTGACCCATAAACGTTGGGCATGCGTTTTGACAAACTGGGCACTTTTTGATCGGTTCTTGATGTTAACGGGTGTAAGATTCTCTCTTATACAAGTCCTGTTGAACCAAATGTATAACAAGGTTCGGCAAAGGGCTATTTTCTTGTAGTAAAAATCCTTGATGTGTTTGATAAAATCATAAGATGAGTTAGGGTCCATGTTGCAGATAATCAACAAATGGAGACAAGCTCTACATGCAAGAAAATAAACTTTAATGTCGAGAAGCGTTTCAGTCAGAGACTGTCATCAGATAGACTGATGATAGTCGAGAAGCGTCTCTGACTGAAACGCTTCTCGACATTAAAGTTTATTTTGTTGCATGTAGACCCTGTCTCCATTTGTTGAGGAATAAATATATTAACAATTTTATTGCCACATTATTTATTCAAAAAAAAACATAATTTTCACTAACGAAGTATGTGTTGTGCAAATCACGAAGGTTTACCTACAACGTAATGTTGAAATAGTTTTATCGCAGAAGAATAAATTTTTGGATACCTATCGCATATTCATTGCTGCTTTCGATTCCCTTTTCTTCAGAGTGAAATTGGTAAAAAAAAGAAAATCCATTATTAATGAATAAACTTTTATTAAGATACTCGAGATATTTTATCACATTCGACTTAAAAACGTAATTGGTGTATGAAGATCTTTAGAAATGGAACTATATCGGGGATATTCTGTGTCTATTAGGAATTTTTCTAAGTAATTCATTATTGAATATTTTATTTTGAAGAAAAATTTCTATAGTATATAAAAAAGTAAGTGGTATAGACATTCAATTTTATTATTATTTTTAATATTAAGCAAAATTGTGTTTTTTCGCTTTAATATAACGATCTTATTAAGCTTATAAGTGCATTCTTTGCTCCTAATAAGAACTTAAAAATTAAGTGGAAAATAAATTGGAGGGAGGAAACAAAAGCAACATTACCGCGAATGGAACTTCATCTTGGAGCAAGTTTCCTAGTATTGTGCGAACGAAGCGACTATTTCATTACACTTTTCCCCCTTCCTGCGTAATTCTCTTTAACAAAAGCGAAACAAGTTCACAAATGTCGCTAACTCTCCATTTTCTCTTGGAAGGTTCGAGTTGCTGCAGTTCGTGCGAATCGACGTCAACGATCCCGAGAATGTTCGAGCGCAAATGGAACAGCTCACCGAAACGGAAACACGAATCATTCTTTTGTACGCGACACAGGAGGAGGCCGTTACATTGCTCCGAGTGGCGGCTACATTGGGCTTAACGGGGTCCGAGTTCGTGTGGATTGTGACCCAGTCCGTTCTGCAGGAGACGACAGCGCCCAAGAACGCCCGGAACATCCCCGCCGTCTTCCCCGTTGGTCTCTTTGGTGAGTATAAGTAGGTGGTATTCGATTGGGACTCACACTCAATAACGAGTCCCTTTTCCCTAATGAAATAATTGACTTTTGCAAAGCTCTTTAATCTTCCAAAGAGGGGAGGGGGCGAACTTGTTATAAATTATTTGCTCTCCAATTACGATTTCTGTATGATACAAGTGCCCACTAACAACAGTCGTGTAAACAAAAGCAATTTTAAAAGCGAATCCCTTTTCATTGGTGGAACTTATTCCTCCCAGATTCGATTTAATCAACATCAGTGTCCAATATAGACGAACGATCAATTATAAGCTTAACGTGATTTATTGCACGGAGATAATAATTTGTGAATTTCGACGAAACACTTGTTCGAAGTTAATCCTATTTCAGCGCGATGTTTACAGCATATCATATATGAATCTAATTTTTAAACCGGCAGCTCTTAAAGCTACGAAAACGATTAACTGGCGATTTTTCCCTCTAATGAATAGATGAATCAATACTCAAACAAAACAAACGAAATTATTGTATTAATTCTTTGAGGCGTATTCACTGTTCGGCGAAGCGAAATTTCATATTACGCTAGGCTTTACTTAAAGTTTAGATAAAGAAATTATGTAGCTATACTTTAATCACTCCTTTAGATTACATTTTTTAAAAATTATTTGACTTAAAACGATTAAGTCTTAGTAAAAAGAAAATTATACATTTAAATTATTATACAGGGTGTAACAGAAAGGTTTATCGCATTTCAAAAAAAAGATACAGAGATGGGAGATATATATACAGAGTGAATACAAAAGTGTGAACCCCCCCTTTTATTTTTTGAACCGAAGCAGATTTGTCAATTTTGATGAATCCAGTGAATAGGAAATTGTGGGTGGCCTATCCCATGGTGCACTTTTCATCATCCCAACTATACAAATTAGGACACATTCAAAATTTATCTTAAAAACCGTAAGGGATAGTGAAAAAAAACCCAATTGCAAACTTGTTCAGCTTAAAAAAACAAACAAAACAAAAAAAATCATCCAAATCGGACCAACCAATCACCCACAATCACGTGGTGAACTGTTTGTAGCTTACAAACAGTCACACTGCACAAGGAAAACTGAATGTTGATATTTCCACCATGTAAAGCATGCAAATCAAAAAATTAACATAAATTACCATACTCACATTCACTTTCATGCGGAAAAGCAAATAAAAGGCATGTTTCAGCACACAGAAGACAGAACAATTCCAGGATGGCAAGCTACACTGTTCCGGAAATGGTCAACATGCTGCAGTTAGGTTGTATCGAGACAGATACGCTAACGAACGCCATCCATCTCGTCAAACAATGCGTCACATTATTCAAAGATTCGAGGCTACAGGGAATGTTAATGCAGAACGAGGACGACCAAGGGCACAAGGCGATGAGGATACAACAACACTAGTTCTGGCTGCAGTTTCTGCAAATCCCCACACAAGCAGCAGAGCAATTGCTGCAGATGTTGGGTGCCATCAGAGAACTGTTCTCAACATTCTACACGCACATCATTTTCACCCAACTGAGCTACCGCGGATATGAACCGCTTTGCTGTTACAATAGTCCTTTCCCTTCCTCAAAGGCCCCGACTCGAAGGTCGGGAATAGTCCTTACCCTTCCTCGAAGCCC